>JARHVA010000307.1:3377500-3607500 GCA_037957365.1 Torreya grandis
CTTGCATTTTGTGAATCCGTGACTTCCTAAGAAACATGTTATATGGTGAGTCTACATTCACAACATGTACTAAGGTTTGATGAATTATGGGTCTCACAGTGATAAGAAGATAGATAGATAGTCCCAATTATTGGTCTTTCATTATCATAATATGATTTTATCATTATCAAGGTGGGCCCAAGTGACATTTTAGAATATCCTAGTTTCTTTAGGAAATATAGATTGCACAAATTAAGCATAGATCCTCCACCTATTTGGATATAGGATACATGATGATGGGTGATGGTGACTTTAATATACAATAAATAGTTATGATGTGGCCTAGCTAGAGGTAGATCTCGAGTACCAAAAGTAATTTTATAAGAGGGGGATAGATGTGCCACTAGTGACTAAAACTGATTTGTATCTAAGTCTCTAGGCTCTTTTAAATCATTGAGTACTTGGTTTAATATTTCCCTATGTAAGGTAGATGTCTTAAGGAGCTCCATTAGGGAAATTTGAGTAGGGGTCTTTTCTAACTACTGAATACTATTATAGGTTTTACTAGACCCATTTGAGTTTTTTTATAAGTATTCCCCCTTGGTGAAGTAGATGAGGTAGAAGGATCTTGAGGGGGTGCCATAGGAATCACAATCTTATTATGTCTAGTAATGACAATGCAATCAGCTGTAGCCCTATTTATTTTTAGGATGGGAGAAGGAGGTGGGGTGATTTCCTATTTTTTGGATTTTGATGGTATTAATGTAATGATAGGGGACACTATGATAATCAGTGTGATTGGAAGATGATGTTTGACCCTAGTCCTATTGGGATCTCTGGTTCCTTTGCTCATGCTTTAGGAGAGGATTTTTATAAATGCTAAGGTGTTGATTTGCTAATTGATTTGATGACACTTCTCCTTTAATATCAATATCACCTTTTTCTATTAGGTCTTGGATATAGTTTTTTAATTACATAAAATTCTCAATATCATGTCCCTTTACCTAATGATATTTACAAAACTCATCTTCATGGTACCAATTAGGTTTTGGTTGATGATTATCCACCGGCTTGATTTTAAGTAGAGTAATCATATTGGTAGCAATCAATTTTTCCAAGACTATTTTGAGTGGTACTCCCAAGCTTATAAGGGGTATTTTACCTATGCAAGGCTTAGGATTACCTCATGGAACTTTGATGGTAGAGACATTAGGATATTATGTGGGGTCCTTCTTTTGGATTTTTTGTATATGTTGTGTCTTGGAATTGGTCACTCCATAACCCACAACATTCTTGTTCTTTTTAAAGACCTTAGGTTTGCTTGAAAAGGAGTTTTTTGTATTTGAAGTGTGATCATTTTGAAATAATTTGATGGTCCCTTTCTCAATAAGGGCCTTTTTTATCTACATCCTCTTTTCTATGATCTCATTGAAAGTTTTAGCACATTGTAGTTTCAATTTGTATTTTAGCTCTATGTTGAGGTTATCCACAAAGATCTTGGCTAATTCCTTTTTAGGTACACTGCACCTCAACCTACTTGCCAATCCACACCATCATTTTAAAAAGTACACAAGGCTTTCCCCACTTCATTATTTTGTATTATAAAGATCAATGATAAAACTGTCATGCTCGATATTGAAAGGGAAATGTCTGACAAACTATTTTATTAATTCTCCAAAACATGAGATTGACCCTTTGGGTAGATACATAAACCATTATAAAGTCATCCCTATAAGAATTTTTTGGAATAACCTCAATATATAAGTATCCTCATATGCTATTTCATGGCAAGCTACATGGAACTCTTGTACATGGTCTCTTGGATCTCCCTTTCCTTGATATTTCTTGAATTTGGGTACCTCAAAATGCAAGGGGAAGGGGATTTATAAAATTATATTGTCCAAGGGTGATGAACATAAATCCTCATACCTATATTTGAGGGATTGGTATAGTGGATCCATCTATTGGAGGGTTTTTTTCATCATCTTCCATTCTTAGGTGAAGGTAGGATCCCCAAAAGGAGGGGTAGTATAAATTTGACTACCTTGAGGAATATTAGTGTGGTGGGTATTATTGGTGACATTGTTAGTGTGGCTAAGGTTGTTGTTGTTTTTGGAAATATCAAGGTTATTTACATTATCAATGGTATTAGTATTATTAGGATTATCATATCTTGGTGATAGTGGTTGTTGATTATGGATCAGGAGGTTAATCTATTATTCTAGTTGATCAAGTCAATATTTGATGGCATCTTATCTCCTATTAGCCTCAATGTTATTATTAATAAGGGGTGGTTGGCATTCCTCTTCATCCATGAATCATGGTCCACTTCTATTTCTTCTCAAGGATTATGGCAAGTATGTTGATAAGGTGAGTTTGATCTTGATGGATAGATCATGTTATTTAAGAGGGTGCAATTAAATGTAGAGGGTAAGGTGCCCCTTATTTCTATGGCTCATGATAAAACTTGATCATAGTTCTCATATAAATATTAGTTGATAATATTTCATACATCATCATTATGGAGGGGATTGTATCTTTCATTCTCTGCCCTAGGAGTATGCATATCACTATGATTCTCATCATATTCTTGATTTGGATCCATCATTTGTCCCATGGTATTATTATCTTGGATAGAGAATTATCCACGGTAGAGTTGAGCTCGGGTGTGGCTAACCATCATGAAAGGATGAGATGATGAAATATGATAGATGCGATCGAGAGTTTTCAAATACTTGCTTTGTCTAAAATTTAGACTAGTAGTGATCAAAGATGATGATGTAGATAGATGAGATGACCCAAAAATTACCAAAAGATAAAGTATTTTAAGAAACTAATCTAGAAAAGATGAGAAAAGGGTGATGAGATCAAATAGCTTTGTCAACTAGCAAATGGATAAGTATATGGGTGCTAGAGGATAAAGATACCTGATAAAGATAAAATATATTAATGGGTGATAGATTGGGATCTTATAAGGCTATGTATAATGATAATTTAAAGTCAAATGAGGATTATGATTATTTTTTTGAGAAGGATGGGTGACCACTAAATTTTTTTATTTTAGACAGAAACTAGTAGTTAGATAGAAGATGAGAGGAAATGAATAATGAGGATGTCTGATATGCATGAAGTGTGATGTGAGGGATTGGATAAGAACAACCACTCAAGGTAATCAAATGGGAGAGGTGGACTTGGATGAATTTAGTTTCCAAATGGGGATGGATAAAGATAAAATAGATGAGGGATGATTATGAATGATATACAAAAGGATGAATACACAAAAGTGATGAGAAAGGAATGTACAAAATGGGATGAAAAATTAAAATGATATGGGAATGGATAAGTGATATACATAAGTATATGTATTGAAGGTGAATGGATTTATAAAGATATTTATGGAAGGATAATTAAATCAGGGTATTGGGATGGGATGATACTCAAATGGATAATAAATATGGAATGACAAAAAGATATTAAAGGTATTACAGATAGTACATGTGTATAGTGAGTTATGTGGATATAATAGTTAAATGGGAGGGGAGGATATAGGAGGATATTAAATATATAAGAGAAGGAATATGTGAATGATAGGATGATATAAGGACAAGAGGGGTGAACTAATAGATAATAGTTTGTGAAAGATATACTATGTGGATGGATTAATTAGGATGAGATGGCTTATGAGGATAAAATAGGATGGGGGGGGTGGATAAAGGGACTATATAGAAGGACAAGTAATAAAGTGATGTGATGGTAAAAGGGGAAAATAAATTTGAGAGCTGGACTATAGGGAATATGAAAAAGGGTGAGTTAATATGAGATTAAGATGGATGGATGAAATTAGGGCTATATGAATGATGAGGTATGATGATACAAGAATAAATTAAGTGGACTATAGGGAATATGAAAAAGGGTGAGTTAATATGAGATTAAGATGGATGATGAAATTAGGGCTATATGAATGATGAGGTATGATGATACAAGAATAAATTAAGTGGACTATGAGGGTATGTGAGGTGGTTTTGATGTTAATGATGGATTATGAGGTAATAAGATAATATACAGATAATGTGAATGATAGTTATGAAAGGGACTTATATAGCTAGGGTGATATGGAGAAAATAAATGGGTAAATGGATAACTGATATGAAATATGTATTAGGAGGATTAAACTAATTATAAGAGGATGGGATGAACTGAAGACAAGATAGGTGGGTGAATGGGTGATTTTTGGGAAAGCTATACTATGTGGATAAAGTAATTAAAAAAAGATAAGATGATATAATAATAATATAGGTGGAATAAATAACTAAACATGAAGGATGGATTATATAAATATAACAATAAGATAGGTGGTTTGGTAATAAATATAAGTGTTGGATTATTAGAATGATGTGAGGATAATATGGATGGATTAAGGATAGGTGGATGATGTGGGTAAGGAAGTTTCAAGAAGATGGGATGATGTAAGGATAAGATGGGGTGGAGGGATGAATAATAGATGTGAGGAATGAATTATAACAAAATGTGATGATATAAGGATAAAATGGTAAATTATCAAATAATAAATGAACTATGATGACAAAGTAAGTGAGTGGATGAGATGATATAAGTATAAGATGGGTAGATAAGTGGATGATTGGTGAAAAAGAGATTATGGGGATAAAATAATTACAATAAGATGTGATGAAATGTGGATATGATGTAAAGGGGGATGTTCTAAACTATTCTAAAAAAAATAGGAAAGATGATAATTATATGAGGCTATGGATGGAGGAAAATACTTAATGCAATATGATGTGTGTGGATAGTGAGGTGGATATAGAGAGATGAAAATGTAAAGGAAATATATGATGAAGAGAATAGATAGAAAGTAGATAAAAACTATATGTGAGATGCTATGAGATATAAATAAGATGGTCAATATAAGGCAAATGGGGAAGGAATGTGTTATGAAGTGAATAAGATGTGGTAAAATACATAAGGATATGAAATGGAAGTGCATGTTAAATACCATGGAATGGATATAGATGAGAGAATGATTATAGGATAGATGGAATTATGATAAGGATTTAATTAAAATACACAAGGAAGGATGTGATAATATGATGGTGCTAAGTGAGATGGATCTTATGAGGTGTGGGTAGGATGAGAAAGTGAAAATGATATGGATAGAAGGATATGGGAAGTGTGATGGGCAAAAGGGATATGACAAAAGGTATTAGATGCTAAGTGTTATGGGATGGGTGTAGACACAAGAGGCACTATTAACTAAATGTAGAATGATAGAATCATATAGTGTGATTATGGGGAGTATATGATGGTCAAAAGATTGGTCAAAATATACAAATTATTAAGGAAGAAGGATGATATTGGGATAAATATGGAAAGTGATAAGAAATGGAAAGTATGTGGACTAAGGTAAATGCTAAGAAGTGAAGATAGGATATGTACAGTTAATAAGAGATGATAATGAGATGAATAAATGATTATGGGATGATGGAAATGATCCTATAGGTTCCTAAGGTATGCACACAAAAATTATGGGTGTGGCCAACTCGACTAGAATACAAAATGAGTCTTGTCATAACACATAAATAATCATGCATAAGTACAACCCTAATTATAAACTATATGGGAGTATAACATGATGTTGACACCATCTAATGGTTACAGAAGTTAGGTTGTAGGCCAGTAACCTATTACATAATCAACTAAACCCTCTCAACCTTACTTGTACTTGATGGTCACTTCAGTGCTGCTACTGATGCCTATAGTGGAAAACCTATTATAGTTAAATTACCCTACTTGAAGGTATAAAAAATCATCTAAGGGAGTCCCTGATATACATGATGGTATATTAGGCCAAAGTCCATGTAGGAGGCTATCTGATTGCCCTAGGTATATGGGTTTGATCACCCCTCACTCTACGAAACCCTATGATCTAGGAGTTTGACTCAAGAGAGGATGGTTAGTATGGTGTTAGTTGCAAAATTAAAATAAAATGAAAGAAACACACTAATAGCATAACATCTCTAGGCCTAGACACTAGGGAGAGCTTAGTTAACAAAATAAAATAACAAACACAACTAAAAAGTAAATAATGAAAATACAAGAATTCCTTCACCTTCTTTAGATCTCTAAATGCCTTTGTAGTGGTGGATTTCTTAGCTTGTGCTCATGAAGTCCTTGGAAATAGAATCTTGGATACCTCCATCTCTCCTTGGCACATTTGGCTTGTGGCTTGGCTTGGCTTGAAATAAATTTGGCATGGTAACACTAGTTGCTTTAAGCTTTTAGAACCAATCCTACATTGTCACTTATTAAAAATTAAGATTTTTGAAGATATTTGAGCATAATAAATTTGCACTACACTATATTTTAAATGATGTTCATGGCCTCTCTATTTATATATTTTTTCAAATGTCTAAAATCAACCTGAACCATCCATCTTGAGATTAAGATGTGTGGTTGAGGATTAATTCAATTTTTAGAATTGAGTTTATAATTATCCTCATCATGACATTGGAAAAAGGGGCAATTAAGAGAAATGGAAGGCATCATGGAAGGCATAATGAGGCATGGAGAGTATGAATCCTAATATTTATGGCATTTATGGCCTAGGGATGTCTTCCCAAGAAATAATGTCACATAATGATGTATATATTCAATATTCATTTCCAAAAACAAGTATTCAACAATTTTCCATGAAATTTTTGATTATGCCTTGATTTGTGTTAATTATCTCTTAAGCATGATTAAGCACTTTGTGCACAAATTAATCAAATTGATCAAAATGCCTTGTTATTAGTCCAAAATTTGACTAGATTAGAATTAGAAGGTGATGTTAGATGCATTGGATCCATATTCTCCTTTAGAATGTTACTAACAAAAAATAATGAAGGCTTTCATCTTATGCAAGAGATTTCATAGGAAGGAGCAATCCAAAAAACATAGGTACAAAATTGACATTTTGACTCAGAATGATCATATCAAAGTTAGCTGGCCCATAAATTGCATTGCCCCATTTAGGGATACCCTAGCCAAAATCAATACTTAAATATGTCAATTTCACAACATTTAGCGCATTTTAGTGTTTTTATGCCAAATTATACATTTTAAGTAGAAATTGATCAAAATCATGATTAGAGATTATCGATGGCTAGATTTAGGTGTCTACAGTTCACCCCTATTTGGGAAGGATTGAAAGCTATAAAAATAGTAACATCTTCTCAAATAATTAAAAGGTCTTGTATGCCTATAACTATAATGATAATAAACTAACTTTATGATGCCCCCTCGAGAGAATGGTTGGCACAAATATGTCGACAAATGGTCCCTCGATAAGAAGCGAAATAAGAAGACCAAAGAAAGGAAAGATGATGGGGTGAAAACACAATGATAGTGAAAAAGTAGCCAAAATCATTGAGAATGCAAGTGGGATAGTGTACAATGGTTTTCCCAAAGGTGGTTATAAGAATTGTACCTTGATAGTGATAATGTGATATGATAAAACAATGATTTGCCTAAAAGTGGTTATAATCAATAAGAAGATGGAGCTAGCCCAGTTTAGATAGATAAACAAGATAACATGCCCCTATACAGGCAAAAAAAGTAAAGTGGTGATAACACAATGATATACCCAAAGGTGGTTATAATCATTGAGAAATGTAGGTGGGATAGTGTGTAATGATTTGTCCATACGTGGTTATAATCATTGGACCTTGATTATGACAAACATGATAAAATTGATCAAAGATGATGATATCTTAACACAGCGGGTAATGATGAATTGGAACAACCTACTAGTAGGTAGATGCTCATCCAAACTAATAAAGGTTGAAATTATTTCATGTTTAATTACTCTATTTGGGATATGACTAGGATTGAATTGAGATGTCAATGCTGAAGAGACGCTATCATTGCTGAATAAACTTCTTGAAGCTGAGGTTTATTATAGCACATGTCGGTAGGTATCATGATATAACATTATGAGGACTTGGTTGAAATATGCATGAGGACTGACTCCCATAATCCAATACTCAATAAAAATTAATGCACCAATGATATAAACCATGATGATAATGTAAACATATGAATATGGATGGATTCAAGTGTAAGTGTGGGTAAGGAATCACCCAATAAACACACATAAACCAAATCAAGAAAATAGTGCTAAAAGTAAACAAATAAGCAAAAACAAAGAAATAAACAAATAATGCAATAGAAACCATACAAACATTGCCTCTAGAAAATAGGTGACAACTTAAAAAATGAATAAAATAGGGGAATAGAAGAAAAATAAGGGGGTGGTTGAGCTGTCTCCATATGCACTAGGTAAGTGGACAGTACCTACATAGTTCTATAGATGTAATATCTAATAAAAAGCTTCAGGCCAAATGTAGTTCTCCTATAGAAGGGGAAGAATATGATAACTAAGGAAAACAAATAGAATGGATGTGATAGAAGAATAGGAATGGTCTTACAAAATGGCAAGTGCGTGAGAGAAAAAAGCCAAAAAAGAAAGGAAAACTAAGTGACAAGTGATTAGCTTGAACTTAGTAAGGGTTCCCAAAATCCTTAAGGTAAATAAGTGGTCAATGTTTTTATTCTTTTCTAATGATTTTTTAAATATTTTTGGAATTGTTTTAGAGGTATCTCAACTTGATCAAGAATGATGAGACACCAAATTGTTCAAGCTCACAAAATAGTGAGAGATTTGAAACTTAGGTTGCTCATAAAATGGTGAGAGCGTGGCTTAAGTTGCTCATAAAATGGTGAGAGCATGGCTTAAGTTGCTCACAAAATGGTGAGAGTATGGCTTAGGTTACTCATAAAATGGTGAGAGTGTGGCTTAGGTTGCTCTCAAAATGGAAAGATCATGGCTTAGGTTGCTCAAAAAATGATGAGTGCATGGCCTAGGTTGCTCACAAAATGGTGAGAGTGTGGCTTAGGTTGCTCACAAAATGGTGAGAGCATGGCTTATGTTGCTAAAAAAATGGTGAAATCATGGCTTAAGTTGTTCACAAAAATGGTGAGAGCATGTCTTAGGTTGTTTGAAAAATTATGAGAGCATGGCTTAGGTTTCTTACAAAATGGTGAGAGCATGGCGTAGGTTACTCACAAAATGGTGAGAACATGGAAAGGGGGACTGAGGTGACCTCAACATGAATTGACATGACCCACATAGTCCTAAAATGACCTTAATTTATAATAATTCCATCCACATAAAAGGTAGGAAAAAACCTACTACATCCCAACAAGTTTTTAAATATGACAAATGGCCAATCAAATGAAAATAATGGTGGCAAGGTGATGCAACAATGCATGGTAAACAAGTATTGCCCCTAGTTTGCCCATAGGTGGTTATAACTTGGAGATAAAGATATAGGTCAATGATACTAATTTATTTATAGGTGGTTATAATTAGTATCAAGACTGGTAAAACCCTAATTTACCCATAGACAGTTATAATCAGGCTCACATAAACAAACTTAATAGGATGAAAGATATATTGCTAGATCAACTATCACACTACTTTCATAAACTATCATTGAAACATTAATTGGATTGATTGTTGAAACTTTATCAAAATCCTCTCATAAAAACTATAAGAAGATCCAAAGTAGCCAAGATCAAAATAGGATTGGGTAGGATGACTAAAAATAGGCTTTGATCTAGATAGGAATGGAATCATAGGATGGTATGGTCTTGCTAAGGATAATGATGGTTTTTGATAGATTGGATAAAATGGTAAGAGGATTTCCCCCAAGTGATGGGGTGAATGGATGGGTACTTCGATAATGGTAAATGGATATGTAACAACGAAGATGGCATGGTACATGTTTTTGGCTTGGGTGTAGTTTTTGATTTTATTATTCTTATTGATGGGGAGATGCACATATTAATAAATAAATGATACAAATAAAATACTCGATCATGTTAATTGCTATCCCACACCTCATTTAAATAGCTGCTCTATCAAGAACTTGATGTAGATTTGGTTGTCAAGAATGCATTTGTGATCTTCATTGGTCATTGATTCTAATTCCTTCAAACATCGAGACAATGTATTTTTGTAGCCTCTACAAATGAAAGTGCAACCATGGATGGTAAATAGGGACAAATAATGAATGGTAGGTTTTATTATGAAATGGAATAGTAGATGATAATAGAATGTATAATGGTGTGGAAATAATGAAGATCAAGACTTTCAGTCACACGTAATGTTATTGATGTTGGATTTGACATAAATTTGGTTGTGGTAGGGCCAAAGACTTGTTCTCTCAAGAGGACTACTATATTTTTGTATTATTTGATCTTGAGAGTAGCTACCATTTGATTAGGCCATAGATTGGATGTTATTTTGATTTGATCTTTGATTTTATCCTTATCAAGTAGTGAAGAACTTTTGTACTCAGCTATTGGTTCCTCAACAAGTTTTTCACCAATGAAACTATCTTGATTGTCCTATAGCACCTTCAAGAAGGTTTCACTATGGAATGCTGACTTTTGACTTTGATTGTTTTCTAGTGCTTTCAAAAAAGTTTCACTAAAATATGCTAATTTTTGACTTGGATTATCCCCTAGCACCTTTGAAAAGGTTTTACTAGGAGAGTGTTCTTCTACTACATAAATGTTATCTTGGCCTCCTTGTTCTTCTTCAACTACTATGTCACCATAGATGCAGTTCAACAAAGTGTGATTATGTCAGTCCCAATTGACACTTGTGGGAGATAGAATGTCAGTCATATGGCTATTTTGGTTAATGGCAATGGCCTATGTAATGGTAATGAAATGGGAAGAGGCTGTATAATCCTCGTAGAAGATACTAGGATAACTTGTGTCAAAGCTAAATACTCATCCTCAAAAATTGTAGAAATATCACAAATGTATTCAAATTGATCTATGAGGTATGCATATCCAATATTGTAACAACCACAAACATATTCTTCATCTGAATATGATTCTAACTCAAGGGACTCTAAATATGATGTTGATTTTGATTTTGATTATGATGCTAAATTTGATGTCGGTCCAAGAGTAAAACTTGACTCTAACTCTGATTCTTCATTTGATGGGTACTATGTTATAATGATGTCTTGTTGAATATTTGGTATTGGATAAGTAACAACCTGTAACGGCATGATGGGCTCCACAAAACTGGTTTGTCAAAGTGAGACTCCTCTAAGATGGGAAAAAGGTCAAGAGACAACTCCTCAAAGATTGGATTGTCAATAGGAGGCTCTTGAAAAATAGGTACATGGTCAAGGTAATGATTTTCCCAAAGGTGGTTATAATCATTAAGAAATGACTCAGCAAAGACTATCTCATTAGATTAAGACTCCTTAACAATTGGTATAAGATCAATAGGCAATTTATCATAGGTTGAATTATCACAAATGGTTGATTCAATAGAAACATCTTAGATTGGTTGGTTCTCTTATCCTTGGTTTCCAATGAGTTGGAAAATACCAATTTTGAACATAACTTGGTCTTTGAATGATTGGATCAGTTGAGGTTTGGTTGGGATTGGTACTAGAGGAATAATGGCCTATATTTGGATAATGGTAGGGCATTAGGGAACATGATTGTTTACATGAGCCAAAGGACAAAGTCTTGAGATGGTAATGATAGGGCATTGTAGGGCTTGATTACTCACATAAGCCAAAGGACTAGGTATTGGAATGATGAAGGGGCATTGTGGAGCTTGATTGCTTATACAAACCAAAGGATGAGGTCCTGGTATAGAAATAGTTGGGTGTTGTGGAGCTTGATTGCTTTCACAAACCAAATGATGAGGTTTTGGTATGAGAATGGTATGATATTGTGGTACTAGAATAGAAATGGTATGATGTGGTGGACCCTGATTACTCATATAAGCCAAAGTATCTAAGTCTTTTTCATAAAACATATCATCCCAATCATGAGTTGGTTCATAAGCTGGTTCTTGACTGTGTTCTCTGTAGTGATTATTGTAAAGAGGGTATACATATCCCAAACAACATTATCTGTAGTAGGGTCTTTAAAGTCCACCTCACAAGCCTCTTCATACCAATCAAGGTCTTGAGTTGGTCATAAGTTGTTTCATGACTTTATTTTCATAAATTATTAATATGAGCTAGATAGAAATATGTCTCACAAACCATATTAGCATCATTGGGGTATTGACTAAAGCCATAAAAGTCATTTTGTGTAGCCATTATATCATAATTTGGATTGTAAGTGACTACACTATAAGTATAGTGATACATATCCACGTAAATGATGAAAGCTCTAAAAATAAAAGGCTTAGAGTTATACAAACTCTAAAAAATGATCCAAAGGACAAATGGTTCAAACTTGGTTCAACTTGGTCCAAAGGGTGGAGTTGCATCTCCAATTTGGTTTGAAAGTGGAGTTATTTCTCCAAAAAGGTTTATGCTAAGATTTGGCATAAAATAGTCTAACATCAAATGTCAAATGTCATATTCACAAAAGGTCAAGTGTCTAAATAAAAACCAGCATGTCAAAGGTTTAGGTCAAAGTGTTCCAAATAAGATCTAAACTAGGAAATGGCAAAGTTGAGTTACTAGGTATTTTATCTAAATATAGAGTCAAAATCCAGGCTCAAAAAAAATAGGCATATGCTAGGAATTTTGGCCAAATAGTATCAAAATCTAGACTTGAAACAAAGGCTGATGTGATTTAATTTAATCTAACAAGTTTGGAAACAACTTTGACATAAATTTGACACATGAAATCAAACATAAACATGATTAGTTAGCATAAGGCATAAGACAAAAAGGCACTTTGAGAAAGGCTATGTTTCTCCCAAATAAAGGCACAAAAAATGAGGATAGGATTTAAACAAACAAACTATCAATAGTTTTCAAATTTGGGTAATCAATTAACCAAATTTATACAACCAAAAAGAGAAAGATCTGTGTATTAGCCCCACAAATTAAGGGCTCAATATAAATCAATCAATGTTTGAATCCAAACTTGACAAAGCTAATTGAAAATCAACATTTAAAACTAGGATTTGACAAAAAAAATTAGACAAGATTGGATAACATGACGACACAAGACAATAGTTCAAATGGTATACATGACATGGTTTGAAACAAATAGTTTTTGGTGCAAGCTAAACTAGTCTTGAAACAAATTGAGTGGCTTAATGGTGTAAACATGCTCAAATGATGTGATAAATGCTATGTTTAAAAAGACTCAAAGGCATAAATGGTTTGACATGATTTGGCAAGCATAACACTACCTTCCTCAACTCAAATGGCACACACACAAAATAGTTTTAAAATTTTCAAGGCACAAGTATGGTTTAAAACATCTAGCATAATGCCTCTTTAGATAAAAGAGTGACATATAAACAATTTTTTTTTGAAATGAATTATACACAAACAAACAGGTTTTAGTCTCAAAACATACCAAATGAGAAAATGATCAAAATACTCTAAGTATAACCATCCATATCCTAACAAGGGTATGGCATGTGGGGTTGAATAAACTATCAAGTTTCGAACATTTCTAGGGGAATCAATTACACAATGAATTTAAAGTCAAATGATGAAAAATAAAAGCATATAAATTGGGTGACCATGGCATTGGTTAGTTTTAAAAAGGTCTAATCCTTTTTACAACCACTACATCCTCTTTTTTGGTCAATATAGTGTGATGTCTAAATGTAGATACGTCTCGTGTGTAACTCATAAGGATTAACTGAAGTCAATTTTAGGAGATGAAACCTTGGGTAAAAGCTTCTCTAAAGAACTCATGAGAGGTAATGACATCCCCCTCACAAGCCAAGTTTGCATGAAAATAAAAGACTAATAGAAATACTTTAGGGTCATTTTCAAGGTCACCCAAATTTTGATGAGTTTTTGGGGAGTGCTTTAGGTGACACTATTTATAATCCTTGGACTAGGCTACTTACAATAGGAATGGTGATTTTGATTCTAAGGGTTCCCTAAAGGGGACAAATGGAAGAGCATACACGTAACATCCCTCTTTTTTCCAAACAAAAATTTGATTAAACAACTATTGCAAACAAGAATTGACAAGTATGTTCAATTTTAAACCCAAAATGAAAGATTTGGTGGTGTTCATTTGACCTCTTGGTCTTAGTTGCAAACTTTGAAAACACTCACCAAAACATCTAAATTCTTTGTTAGACACCAAAATATGTTTCCTAATTGATTTTTAAACATGCAAAGGTGATTTAAACATGTTTTGAATAAATATTAAGCTTGGTCCTGTAGCAAAATTGTTAGCATGTCCTTTAGCTTTGAAAATCTTTTTAGCTTGAAACAATGAACTTTGAAAAAATAGCTCTCATATCTATGTTTTTGGAAAAACATAGTGATCAATGTCAGTTATTACCATCGACGTTGGTTGCTTTGGCTAACAAAGATCTAACCGATATTGGTTTTGATAATAGACATCGATTAAGCAAGTAATCGATGTCAGTATTATTACTGACGTCGATTACTATATAAAAATTATGGTAAAAAAAAATGGTAAATTAAAGTTAGAAAATCAACTTGTAAGAGTTTTAAAGGCTCAAATAAATATTTTAGAGTTGTGAAATGATCTCCTTCATGTGTAGAATGTGTCTTGTCCCACCAGGTGTGCCATTATGTGATCTAGGAATTTTAATCAAGAGACGATGGTTAGTATGTGTTTGTTCCAAAATGAAAACAAAATGAAAGAAACACACTAATATCATAAAATATCTAGGCCTAGACACTAGGGAGAGCTTAGTTAACAAAAGAAAATGACAAACACAACTAAAAAGTAAGGAATGAAAACACAAGAATTCTTTCACCTTTCTTGGATGATCCAAATGCCTTTGTAGTGGTGGCTTACTCAACTTGTGCTCATGAAGTCCTTGTAAATGGAAGTTTGGATACCTCCATCTCTCCTTGGCACCTTTGGCTTGAAATCAATTTGGCATAGTAACACTAGTTGTTTGAAGCTTTTAGAACCAATCATGCATTATAACTTTACACAAATTAATCTATTTGAAGATATTTGAGCATAATAACTTTGCACAAAAATAGTTTATAAATGATGTTCATGGCCTCTCTATTTATAGATTTTTGTAAATATCTAGAATCAACCTGAATCATCCATCCTGAGATTGAGATGTGTGGTTGAGGATTAATTCAATTTTTGGAATTAATTTTATAATTATCTTCATCATGACATTGGAAAAAGGGGAAATTAAGAGGCATGGAGGGCATCATGGAAGGCATTGATGAGGCATGGAGGGCATGAATCTTGATATTTATGACATTTATGGCCTAGGGATGTCTTCCCAAGAATTGAGGTCACCTGATGATGCATATATTCCATATTCATTTCTAAAAACAAGTATTCAACAAGTTTCCATGGAATTTTTGATTATGCCTTGATTTGGTTTAATTATCTCTTAAGCATGATTAAGCACTTTGTGGACAAATTACTCAAATTGATCAGAATGCCTTGTTATTGGTCTAAAATTTGATTGGATTGGAATTGGCAGGTGATGTTAGATGCATTGAATCCATATTCCCATATAGAATGTTACTAACAATAAATAATGAAGGTATGCATCTTGTGTAATATATTTGATAAAAAAGAGCAATCTAGAGCACGTAGGTATAAAATTGATATTTTGACTTTTATTGATCTAATCAAAGTTAGCTAGACCATAAATTGTATTGCCCCATTTAGGGATACCCTAGCCAAAATCAGCACTTAAATATGGCAGTTTCACATCATTTAGCATATTTTAGTGTTTTTATGCCAAATTATTCATTTTAAGTGGAAATTGATCAAAATATTGGTTGGAGGTTATCGATGGTCAGATTTAGGTGTCTACAAACCCTTTACAGGGAATTATGATTAGGCTATAATGATATCTCTCCTTATATTTATACTCTATTGGAACACAAAATTTTGTTAGAGCGTGGTAGTGAAATCCATGATACGAACCCCTATAAACTAAGTTGTGTGTGTGGTGATGAAATCTACATCATGTGTTATCCTAGAGGAGAGTTTCAACAAATAGGCAAATGCATGATATAATTAATTAACTAATCTAATTACCTATTTTCATTTTATCATGATACAAAAAATTATTTACAAATCAACAATTATACACACATATGACAATAAACAAGCAAGTATTTATAAGAAATTAAAGAAGACAATAATCAATGATTTTTTAAATATAATTAAATTTAAAGTAAAAATGACAAAATGGCACCCCTCCTATAATCAAAAAGGTTAGATATCTAATTGGGTGGCCAAAATCCTCAAAGAACCTAAAATAAAAGGGTTAGCAATTCAAATTTATGCAATCCTACAAGTCCTTTCAATCTTGTGAGTACACAAGGCAATCCCGTGACCAAAATGCACAATCCCATGATTGAGATTTAAATACCATAACTAGCTAGTGGTAGGTTTGAAAAATGATAGCTAACTGCTATGGTATCTACAAGACCATGAATGTTATAAAATATTGATACTATGATCAATAAAGCTGCTACTAAGAGGAAAATATGAATAACGTTGTTGCAATCCTAAAGCAAATCAATACATATACATATATATGTGTGTGTGTGTGTGTGTGTGTGTGTGTGTGTGTGTGTGTGTGTGTGTGTGTGTGTGTGTGTGTGTGTGTGTGTGTGTGTGTATCTTAAATAGATAAAAAGGTCTACCAAATTAAAATAATTATAGGGCCTTGTTTATTAAATACACTTACTTATGATAAAAATTATATCAAAGGCCTAATTCTAGTCCTAAATACCCATATCTACAAAGCAGCTACTAAAAATGACAATCCCACTACTGAGAGGATGAACCCATGATTGAGGCAGTCATAATATTATCAAATGGAGCCAAGAAAATTTTTAGGATGGATCTCTAGATAATCTTCTTGATCTTGTGTTTTATCTAAACCCTACTAGATAGAAAATACCCCTTATGAGTAGACTATTTTTAGATATGGAAGGAGGTTAAGTTGTCTATATAGAGGAAATATTTAAAAAAAATTAGAAAAAATGGAATACTTTTTAGATTTGCAACTTACAGACCTTGATCTCTTTACTGTCAAAATTTGAGAGCCCAACAAATGACAATATAAAGATGATAAGGGTAATGTTTTACTAGTTTCTGATGAGTATGCAATACTACTACTAAGAATAATAATCCTTCTATTACCAGGTCAAATCCATCACTAAGGGAGTCATGTGTTTGTCAAAGAGGTGAAAAATTCTTCCCCCTATAACCATACCTTACAAATAGGACAAGCAGAGGACAAAAAGATGAAACCTAACTTTTATCTAGGATTAGTGAGATAGAAATGACAAAATTAGCTCTTAATATGATTTTTAACAATACCACTAGTACAATATATGATGTCTCTATTACTAGTACAACCTCACTATTCAAAGAGTCATGGGATTTCAAAGATGTTTGATCATCCTGACTTCTGAGGAATGGCTTCTTGTCCTACACACATAGAGATAACACACCTGAAGGAAGTAGAAAGTCAATACAATAAACCTAAAAATCTAAGGTTTATTATAAGAAATCTCAATATCACCATTGGGAATGATTATATCTTGACTAACAGTGTAGTCCCGTGACTAGGGGAGTCACAGTATTGTCAAAGACCTAAAACCCTACTAGACCCCTAACCATTAATGGCTTATTTGATAATATAACTACTCAAATTAATGATACTATGAATAAAATATTACTACTAATAGTTAAATATTACTACTTACTTGTAACATGTCAAAAACTATAAATCTAGACTTGATTCAATGTGTAGTTAGTCTTGCAATCATTTGAAACACTTACAACAAGAGTATTAGCTTAAATAAGGGAGGTTTGTCTCACTGTGGTCGCCAAAAATGTGCACCAAATTTGGGATTATTGTAATATTATCAAAATGAGAATAAAACACCCAAAATATAATGACACCAATAGGAATGGATAGAGGAGATAAATTAGAGTCAATAAAACATTCTGACCATACTATTTACCTTCTCATGTCTCCATTCCAAGATTTGAACTTGTGTGATTGATCTTAAAAATATTGATTGTTGGATTACTTGTGATAGATTAAAAATGGATTCTAAAAGGATATGGGATGTGGATAAAGATGTTTATGGATGCTTGAAGGCTATTATGGATGCTTTATAAGAGAGCTTAATGGCTTGTCAGGCAATTTCTCATTAGTTGGAGGGTGGAGGGAAGATCAATGGTCCAAATTTAAGTTTGGACCATTAAGATCTATGGCTATGAAATTTTCATAGAATTTTTATTTCCATGGAAATATCTATAATTGGAAAATTCTAGAGGAAGGGGCTAAGTTGGGGAAGATTTATAGAATCCTCCAATTCTAGAAATCTCCCCATAGGGTTTAGGGTTTTAGGAAAGGCTAGTGTAGGGTGGTGGGTGGGTAGTTGGATTATTTTTGAATTTAAAATTGGATAATGGGTTTAGGGAGTAGGTTAGTAGGTAATGGGGTTTATTATAGTTTTAATGAGAGGATTAATTAATCTTAAGATAGGATGAATATTGTGTGGGTTATAGGAATCGGTTATGTGTGTTAGGTTAACAATTAATATAGCTAGGAAATATAAGAATTAAGAAAAATTAGCAGGAATTATCATAATTAGTGGGGTGAACATATTTTAATTCATACACTTTATTTTTGAAGAGGTTCCTCTTGACTATTTTTTTCAATCTCAAATATTGGTAACAAACACTAATCAATAATTTTTTGTATCTAATTTTTCATTGTTACTATCATCTCCTGCTCAACTTGATAGTTTTTTGTATTTACCTCCTCCATAAAATTTTGAATTAGTTCCTGAGCCTTCACCCAAAAATCCAATTCATTTGATTGAGAAAGAGAAAAATGAGATAATATTAGAGGAATCCCAACCTTTATAAACTAGTATCCCTTCTCATGAAATCTACACAAATTTTGATTCTATTCAAATGCAATAATATCTTGGCATTGTTGAAATTACTAATTGGCTTGATGAAGTGGTAAAGAAAATTATGGAATCCCAAGAGATTGATTTTAGTACAATATATTCTGTTCCTCCATGAATAGTAAAAAATCACAAAACTACAACAACGATAATCATAAACAAAAAGGGAGATAGATATGCATAAGAAGTTTTTTTCCCTTATAGAAAAAGATAAAGATAATGTTAGTGCTTCAAACTATCAAATATCAAAAATACACTTGGGAAAGATATAAGAGAAGGAATTAAAGAAGATGTTCAAACTGATATTGTCACTTTGTTTTAAAATATGGATCGTGATAAAATAACTAAGGATCAACTCAAAGAAAAAGTTGAATAGGTTAAAACAATGGTTCATAAATTGATAAAGCCAATTCAATTTTCTTCTCCAATTATTCATCAAATTTCAAATACTGAAACACTAAACATAGAAGAAGAAATTGGGTATATGGGAAAAGCAAAAAATAAATTGTTTGAATAAATCCTACAACATGGAGTCAGTTCTATTTAGATTGTAATGGATCTATATTTTGAGATCTAATCAGAATATGATGTAAAAAAAATAGAAGAAAATAATACTAAAGAAATATAAAAATGGAATGAATTAATTGTCAAGTTAAAATAATTATCTAATGTCAACCCAGATGATCTTGTTCAAGCATGAGTCATTAAGAAAGATGAAGTTGTATATCTTATAGAATTTGCATAATCAAGGAAGGTACCAAAATTTCCTATGATTCTAAATACATGGGAGGAGATGTTATTCTTTAAATAATAAGACTTCATAAAATACATTGCACATTGATTATGATAATAGGGTAGTTTCTCCAAATATTATCATAAACCAATTCAAGAAGAACATTGAGGATATTATAATTCCTAAATTTGCATTCAAGTTTGGATCAATTTAGTGGCTGATCAATTATCATCTCAACTTAGATAAATGCAATGTGATGCATAGACATCCTATAATGACCCCAAAGTTGATTAATTTTTGTATTAAGGTAGTATATTAAGTGTTTGATAGGTACTATAGGTATTAATTTGTCCTAATATGGAGTTTATATGGTCACAAGATGCATGAAATTTGAATTTTGGCTTTTCTCACCAAAAACTCTTTTTTGAAAATTTGAATCTTGTTAAGCATTTTAAGGAATTTTGGTATAATTTTGAAGGTGTCAAGATGTATCAAACATGTCTAAGGGTTTTTAAATTATAGGATGTCTAAAAAAAAACTCATTAATCTATTGTTATGGTTCTATATACTTTATATTATGTGAAAATCAAGACAATGTTATGTAACAAGAGACCTCTACGAGGGAAAAGATCCAAGAGGTAGTTATGGTAGTTACCTTGGATATAAATCTTGTTGATTTTTGGTTTTGATTCAATTTGGGAATGTATTCATATAAAGATGACTTCAATCCAAAGAAAAATGAATAAAATATATCCAAATTTTGATAAGAAAACTAATAACTCTATTTTCTATGTTTTGCATAATATGTTGATAGTATTTTCAATTGCCCATTGAAGAAATTTATGATAGTGTTTGTCTTAGATTTTTAGGTGGATTTCATGTTGGTTTGATAATATTATTTTAAGTAATTAAAAAAAAAATAACCTTTTTGCAGATTGAATGTAGACACAGAGCCCTGTTCTATGTTGTTTGATTTACCAATAGATTGTGTATTTCAATTTAATGCACAAATTGGTATTGTTTAATAATTACAAAAATATATGAGGATTTTTGGATGTTATTTGATGCTACAGGATCCAATAAATAACAAGAAAGTTGTTGGTATTAAGAAAATTATATGACAGACCCCTGTTTCTTGTAGCATGCATTATATGAATGGATTATGTGCTTGTTCCATGGAAATACGTGATCTTTGAATGGTTTTTTAAAGAGATTTGGGATGCTCTGGTAAGTTATTTGAATTTGTATTTAAGTTTATTTGAAACTTTTATTGAATATCATCATGTTTTGTCTACTCCTATAGGAACACAAACTTGTAAACCATCCTTTTCTTACATAGTCAAATGTATTTTGATTTGGAAAACTATAACAGTGGATTGGTAAATGAAATATATTGATTGGAGGATTTGAGTGAGGTAAATACAAACCTTTGGAAGATTTTATAGTCTCATGAAACCATTTAAAACTCTCACAAAGGATTTATTAGAGGTCTTGGGTTTGTATAGGGATGAATAAGCCCTAAATTAGGTTTTTACCTACAACAAAAGATTGAATTGTAAAAAAAACCTATTTTTTAAATCTAGTGTGTCTTAATATATATTAATTGCATAAAGTGGTTTCATACTTGTAACACCTATATTACATACTTTACTACCCTGTAGGTTGTCAACTAGCCTAAGAGACCTAGTAGAATAAAGGCTAAAGAAGGAAGTTGGACTTAAGTGAAGGGTTAAGGTATAAAATTGAGTATAAATTAGGATTGGAAAAATGGGTGGTAAAAAATATTTTTTTTAGTCAAAGAGTCTACATATTGGTCAAACCTTGAAGCTTTGTGCATTTAGAGGGCTAATTGGAGTGTCATATAAGCCTAGAGGTAAAAGATATTACAAAAGAAATTACCTCAAATTTTTGTGTGAAGTAATGAAATGGAAATGGGTTATCAAAAACCTAATTATTTTTCCTTGATTCCTTGTGTATGAAACAAAAATAGGTAATTTCACTCCAAATAGGCTATAAGCCAAGTGAAGGACTAAAGAGAGAAGTCAATGAAATGATAAGAGAGAAAGTATTTCAAGAGATTGAAAGGCATAAAAAAATTAGGATAAGGAGTCTTGAAGTATTAGATAATCTATTGAATAAGGTTAAGTAATAAGACCTTCATAAAATCATTTTGGTATCAGAGCCTAAGGGAGGTTAGAGTAGAGGTTGAAGATAGCGAGGGGAATAATATGGAAGATAGAAGACCAAGACAACCTATTGAAACCCAGAGAATACAACAGACCATGACAAATATTTTCATAGATATGAGAAATATGTAGTTAAGGATGGAAGCCATAAAGATATCCCAAATGAAAAGGGTTATTGATTAAGATGAAAGTGACAGAGAAGAAGAGGTTCCTAGAGTAGAAGAGGAAGAAGAAAGAGAAGATAAAATGGAAGAAATATTGATCAAGGCTATATTGAAAAAGGGATAAAAACCAAAGTTGGATATGCCAACATATGAAAGTAATCTCAATGTGGATGAATTGGTGGATTAGATTGCAGCCATAGATAAATACTTTGAGTATGAAGAGGTGGATGATACCAAGAAATTAAATTTTGTAGTAACAATATTGAAAGGATATGCTTATTTATGGTGAGATGGAATCTAAGAAGAGAGAGAAAAAAGAGGTAAGATAAATATCTAGTCAAGTAATAGGATGGTGATGAAGATGAAGGTCAAGTTCATGCCCAAAGAATACCTTAGTCACTTGTTTAGGAGATTATGAAATCTTAGATAAAAAGAGCATTTAGTGAAAGAGTATACATAAGAATTTCATAGGTTGATTATTAGAATAGGCCACTTAGAAGAGGATGATGAAAAGGTAACAAGGTACGTAAATGGCCTTAAGTTTTCTATTCAATATGAGATCAAAATTTTGACTTTAAAAATAGTAGAAGAGGTTTATCACATAGCATTGAGAGCTGAGGAAAAGTTGACAAGAAGGAAAACACAAAATATAAGAGGAAGAGGCAAAAAAATGAGAGGAAGAGGAGAGTATGAAAGTAAAAATGCATATCAGACCTATGAGGAAGGTGAAAGCCATTCACAAAGGAATGAGACACAACCAAGAGGTGGTTTTAGGGGTAAAAGGCCATACTATAGATGTGGATATGCATCTAGAAGAATAGGGACTAGTGGATTTAGAGGCAAGTGCTTCAAATACAAGTATGTAGGTCATAGATATTAGGAGTGTTTAGAGGAGAAGCAAGAAAAAACTCATAGAAGTGAGAGCAAAAACTAGGTGGTGTAGCCTACATAAGTAAAAAGTGTTGTATCTACTTCACACTGAGAAGAACCTAAATAAGGAGAGTCACTCTTGATGAGGAGGACATTGCTTAAGCCACTAAAAGAAAAAGAACCAGATCAATAGAAGACACTCTTCAGAACAACATATAGGTCCCATGGTAAATATTTTAAGATGATCATAGATTCAAGGAGTATAGATAATTTAGTTTATAATGAAATGGTAAGTAATCTTAGCCTCAAAATATTACCACACCCTACACCTTACAAATTTTCTTGGCTTCAAAAGGGTCATCATGTGCTTGTCAATGAACAATGTTTGATGGATTTTTAGATTGGCACTTATAAAGATTAGGTCATGTGTGATATTATCCCAATAGATGTTTGACATGTACTTTTAGGAAGGCCTTGGCAGTTTGATAGGTTAACTAGTCATGATGGGGTGAGGAACACTTATTAATTTGAATACAAGGGAAACAAGCACACATTGTTGCCTTTGAAGAATGATGATCAAATTATTGGTGTTTACTCTAGTGTATTAGTTTCTAGTCATAAAGAGTTTATGGAGTAGGATGAAGACATAGAGATGAATAAACAGCCTAAGGTGACTATGAAAACTAAAGGTGAGATGGATGTGTTTTATAGAAATTTTTCTTATATTATTTAGAAGGAGAAAAGAAACTCAAGAAGGGTATAGTATAAAAACTTGATATATTGTGCATGTGTTGATCTAGATAGTTGCATATACTCATCTTTGGCTTAAGAAGAATGACCTACAGATAAAAAATCACTCAAAAGAATGGTTGATTAGTTAGATAGTAGGGTGGGTTACCTAGAAAGCTAGATCTAAGAAGCACACACTTCCTTGGAGGCTGTCAATCCACACTTTTAAACAATCAAGTTATGAAAGAAAAAGATAAAGTATTTGCATATATCACAGAGGATACTAAAATAAAATAAAAGAAGTGATTTATAAATGAATAGGTGAATTAGACTAATTATAGAAATAAAAAAGTTTGTATTAACGTCGAATGAATTAGGTGTCATTTAAAAAATAGGGTAGGGTTATATGATTAGGTAAAGGATCTAAAAGTTAGATTTGCTTAAGGTCTAATGGGTGAAAACATCTTATTATTTGTCTATCACACAGTGACCATCGATGGTTGGGGTGACCATTAGTGATTAGAGTAATCATTGGTAGTTGTGGTAGACCATCAGTGGTTAGGGTGATCATCGATGATTATTATGGGTTTTGGGTGTGTTCAAGAAGTCTAATTTAACAAGGTTACAAAATGGAATTTTGAGAGATGGATTTGAGCTAGGCTGATTATGAAATAGAAGTAAAGTAACTAATTTATTGAAAACATATACTTATCTTATTAGTTATTGATATGAAGAATAATTGAAGGATCTATTGGTGAAACATGAAGTAATTTTGATGGAGTAATAATACTTGGTTGTTGGCTGATGAGCAAAAAAACTTTAGATATTTGTCATACTTGATAGTTTGCTAGTTTACATGAAGAACACCTACAAAAGGAAGTGCTGATGCAAGAGTCTCTAGATTTGGGTGTGGATGATTGATTGATTTTGATCTATATTTTCACCTCCTCTCTTTTTATAGGAAAGAAGGAGAGGTGCAACAATAGATTAATAATCTATTCAACAAGCAATTCAAATTTAGCTTTTGCATGCATTGGCTTGCACTCAAATTAGATGAGATAAATATAAAAAATCAAGATAGAATTAAATGAAGTTTGAATGTTCAGGTGATGGGAACGTGACCATCGATGGTCAAGCCTAACCATCGATAGTTAGGTGACCATCGATAGTTGAGGGTCAAAAGGTAAAGTTTGGTAAAAAGATTTAGTTAGTTGGTTATCTAGTCAGCTAACCTAGCTTAGGTTTATGATTAAAGGGTTGTAAGATGGTCTCTAGGGGGTCCTAAGGTAGTTTAGGGGTATTTTAACATCTAGAACTATTGTGTATGTTTTTCTAGTGTCTATATTTTACCCTTTTTTGTTATGTAGTTTGTATCAACAAGTTACAAAATAAAAATGGATTACAGGTTGAAGGTTTGGTTGCCTCAAGCATGGGAGGAGGTGTTCTCTCTCAAATAAAAATTGATGAGGTGAAACAAAATCAAGTACGAGTTTTATAAGTGGTTAAGTTTGTGTTGAGTTGGTGGTTGATAGGTTTGGCACTAAAGTGAAAACATGTGCATAAAGTGTGACTAAGTGTAATAGTCAAGATCATGCATTGAATAGGTTACCATGGTTGGTGAAAATAAGGTCGATACTAGAAGAAAAAGTGACAAGTGGAATATGTGACCATATGTGATGCTTGGGATACACTAGTAAATGTGAGTCTCTTACACAAGGTCATTATTTTTGTGGGTATCCAAGGTAAGAAGTGCTCCCATGAAAACATAAATTGGTTGGGTGTACACAAGGCATTATAAGTTTAAAATGTTTAACTTGACAAATTAGTTGTTGTGGTCAAAAGGACAAAGGCAAGGTCATCAAAAAACATGTGATAGTCAAGCCACAATAACTAGTGGTGAGGTAACAATGTTGGTCAAGGTTGGTTAGAGAAGGTGATCTCTAGTGGTTGGGTAGTAGGTAAAATTTTATTTGAAAAAAATTATGGGTAGGAAGGAAAACCCTAAAATGGTTGACCATTTATGGTCAGGGTCAATCATCGATGATCACCCTGACCGTCAATGGTCATATATCATCCCTACAAGGGTGCAATAAAAGACCATTGGGGGTTTTATTCCTTCATTATGAATTTAATCCCATGATGATTGGTATATTTACATTTGGTGAGCAAAAGAAATGGTGATGGTTAGCTAATGGTTGATTGAGTTAACTTGAGGTTGATTGAGAGATTGAGGATATAAAAGAGATAAAGGAGAGCATGAGGACATGTGGTGATTCCTAGGGTTCCTCCTCAATGATGGTTTAGGAATGAGGTAGGTATTGTGGTGAATTGGTAGATTAGGTTTCAATTTATGCATTTAAATATTTTTTTATTGAGTAGGTTGTGTGCTTACTGTTAGTGTGGGTGGGTTTGACCTAGGGCTAGGTGTTGGGTAGTGGTTTTTGTTTTTAGAGTCAGAATGATAGGTTAGATACAAATTTATAGTGTTAAGGTTGATAAGGGAGGGTAGTGTTAGGTGTAGGTTGGCTCATGTGAGCTATGATGAGGGTAGGTAAGTGTTATGGTGGGTTAGGGTGTGTTTATATAACTGATGATCACATGATATTGACCATTGGTGGTCATTTTAAGATATTTTTAGTCACTACTAACCATCAGTGGTTGAGGATCAGCCATCGGTGATCGATATTCAATCATCAGTAGGCCATGTAGGGGTGATTTATATTGGTCAATATCTAACCATCAACATTTGACTATAAGAATAGTCGATCATCAGTAGTTGGTAGTTAGAAGGCTAAGGTTGAAAGTCTTGGTAAAGTGTTGATAGTTAAGGTAATGGGTAAGGTTTAAGGTGAATGTTGTAACTAGTTAAGGTTAAGGGTAATATTTTTATTTGATAGGTAATGGTTAAGATTGGGTGTTAGGGGTAGAATTTATGTTTAGTCAAATGTTGTAGGGTGAAGGGTTTGAGTGTAGCCTAAGGGTTCATAGTAGATGGTTGTGTTCAGGTAAAGGTAAAGGTGTAGGTAATGGTTACTATGAGGTAGGTAAAGGGGAGGGATGTAGATGTTGACAAGGTAGAATAGGTGGATTTAATTTATGAGTCATGGTTATGGGTCGAATGAGGCAATTGTCATAAAGTAATGAGGTAATTGTCACAAAGTAATTAGGAGTTAGGGGTAATAAGTAGAGTTTGTAGGCAAAAATATTATAATTAACTAAGTTTGTTTGCCATCGAACCTTACACACACAAGAAAGGATTAAAATGACGGATAGAGTGCCCTAGATTTTTGATGAGATTCATCAAGGTATGACTATTGATGACTAGATGCACATGGAGAATGTTAGCCTTGAGGGTATGATACATTACTAGCATGTACCTCGAGATACGGTGATGTTAGTGGCACTCATTGAGAGATGGGATCTTGCCACTAATAAATTTTTACTTCCTACAAGGGAGCTAACTATTTTTTTTGAGGATATCCATCAGATTGTGTGACTATCCATATGGGGAAAAGTAATCTATCACATTAAGAAGGAGGAGCAGGATGAGATTATAGAGCTCATATATAAATATGACATGGATTTTTTGAGGTGACACTCTGAAGGATTTCATTACACACCACTCTACCAAAGGAATAGGGACATGAGGAGGATTTTTACCATGATGATGGTAATGATGATGTGTTATGCATTGCCTAATTCTAGTAGTGGTAAATTCCATTATTTATTGGTAGGGGTTCTTGTGGAGATGTTTCTAGGTCACATAGTATTCGCATGGGCACCTATGTTATTAGTTTAAATTTACTAAGAGTTGTGGGGATTCTAAACCCACTAGAGATATGGGATTAGTGTTAGCTTTGTCCTCTATTGTTGGGCCTATAAGCACATTTGGGTGTTGAGACCGATGGGGCTACCATGGGAGGGTTATGCTTAGATGGGTTTCCTAGTTGGATACATGAAGTGGATGATTGATTATGATCTCTTAGGATTAGGAGGAGGATCACATGACATTGAAAAGTTTAGAGGCTGAATAAATGCCTTAGTCATTAGAGATGTGATTTTGGAGACCATATGTTAGGTTTCTAGGGTGGGCACATTATAGGAGACACACTCTATCCCTATAGAGCTAAAGATGTATATACAATAAATGAGATGGTGAAATAAAGTTGATACCATTTTATAAGGTACAATGATAGTTTGGTTTGGTGTAGGGTATCCTCAAGGTGCTCTTTAGGTATAGGAGGGAGAATGTAGAGTGCCCTCTGCCCACTCCATAGTGAGTGCATGAATTCATTGACCAAGAGGAGCTACTAGTGAGGATAAAGATAAATGATATAGGTTCATAGATGGGTATCTTGCATGGTACCAGGCACTCTATATCATAGCTGATATTGGTCTTGAGGATGGGGGTCAACAAGATATGGATGTTGATGCCAAAGGAGATAGGTAGTATGTTTAGATGATAAGGGTTGCCCTAGATGTATAGGCAGTTATCATGGAGAGGGACCAGGCACAAGTGAATTTGGCTATAGGATAGACATCATTGGTAGTAGCACAGGCATTGCCAATAATAGTGTAGAGTCAATTGGCCACTTTAATAGGTGAGAAAGATTAGGCTAGGTCTTAGTTAGCCTTGGTGATGTAGGAAAGAGATTCTCTTTAGAAGATAGGGTGGAGTACTAGTAGGGAGTATCACTATACAAAGATACATAGTGACTGTGGAGGAACTATGATATTATGAGGCCTTGGTCTTTAGGCATTATGTAGATGAGCCCTAATGGGGTAAATATAAGGCCAATATTATAGAAGGTGATACTACAATGATACCAGGTCAGTGGGTTGCATCTACGGGTGGCCTAGTAGGTATAGGAGGATAGGCTCCAAGAGGTAGTGCTACCCTAAGATCTTAGAGTTATGATGAGACATTATATTTTGATGTGTTATATGATTTTTGATACTGTCATGTTAGCTGATGTAGTGAGATGTATATTTTGAGAGAGATATGTATATTATTATATACGTGATGATGATTATGTGATTATAGACTCACGATTTATAGATATGAGCTTTGTATATGGATTTTGGTTCATGGTTGTGATATTCATGTTGATTATTTTTTATTATGGTTATGTTCATGATGATGTGGATGTGGACTCACTTAGCTAGGCATGTGATGATATGTTTCTTTAATTTATGTTCATAATGATGTTTGGTATGAATTGATGTTATGATGTGATTATGATGATAATGTGATGTTGTTTATGATTATGATTATGTTTATGACATTTATGATTATGGTTCTTGACACTCATTTTTCATGGATGATTTTTCCTATGATGTTGACATTATGATATTGTTGTGGTGCTCATACTAAAATTTAATGAGTATATGCTTCCTCATTTAGATTTAGTCATGTGGTAAAAATGGTTTATTATGATTATGATCATGGATGATTTATGATATGATGATATTGTTATGGATTTTGATGGTGATATTATGTGATGTGGTTATGATTATGGTCATTTTTAAATAACCAAATCAGATGTGAGAAAGAGAGGATAATCAAGAGGAAAATGTCTAAGTGAATATATCAACCAATATGAGAGAATAAGGAGGCATGATGTTTCTTCATTGGCAAGGACTAAAACAAACTGAAGTTGGATGGGCTTAAGTAACATAAGCCCTTTGAATGCTTCATATTAGCATTCACTAGTTGGTTAAAAGGGCATCTTGATCACATTATGTAAAGTAAGCTTGAAATGCCTTGATTATAGTTTATAAAGGGATATGGATGAAGGTGGAACCTTCTTGTGAGAATATCATGCCTCTTCTAGAGGATACTAAAGAGCCATTATAAATAAGTCCATGTTATATAATGTGTAGAATAATCAATGTGAGAAGTCTACTTATGAAATCTAATTTTAGCTTCCAAATTATTTTGATTTTATTTGATTTTGATAATAGGTCCTTTGCTATTTTGTTATTACTTGGGAGGGTTGGGGGGAATTTGATCAATACGAGAAGCTTCCAAGAAATTGCTATGTTTTTACAAATGCTTTACTCAGCCATCCTTTAAGGGAGTGGTCTCTAAGTTTTGTGTGTTTTGTATAAGTATTTTGATAGCTATCTTTCAAGGGAGTAGTATATCTTTTATTGAGTAATTTGGATATGTTTTTGGTAGCTGTCCTTCAAGGGCACAGTCTGAGAATGCTAAAGAGTGACCCATATGGGTTCTTTTGATTTTATTTTGATGTTTGATTTTGATGTCATGGACTTGCTTATATAGGCTTAAAGGGTGACCTTTTATGAAGGCAAAACTAAGAGCACAATAAGGTTGATTAAGTGTGAAAGGGGTTTAGGTGACAATGACCATGGGAATTCATCTTAAGAAAGGGGCAAAAATTACTATGATAATCATTCCATGGGTAGATCCATGGTACCCATTATTCAAGATTAGGCTATGGTTATGACAGATAATCACATGATTCAATTTTAATCGATTATCCCTAAAACAAGGAGATGGATGGGGTTTGAAAATAAGGGATGACCTTAAGTTGGACAACAAGTGATTTTGATCATGTTTTAATAAAAGAAAGGATGTAGATGTGAAGTATTGAGGGGCTTAGGTTCTGGGTTGCCTTCAAGAGAGGACAACTAGTAAGCTCCTAATCCATACTTATGCATTATTATATAAGGTCCAAGCAAATTGAAAGCAAAGTTGCCTCACTTGATTTTCTTCATATTGGTGACATGTTGATTTTCCTTTAATATGAGGTCTCTGATATTAAATTCTCACACTTTAAGGTGTTTTTTATAAGTGCACTTGATTCATTCTTGATATACATAAATATGGGTGAGTGCTACTAAATAATGCTCATCAAGTAGCTCAATTTGGGCTAAACATTCTTAATGATAATCACTCTTAGAGATGAGATCTTGTAAGGATATGAAAAGAAAGGGAATTCAAACTTTGAGAGGCAAGACAACCTCTGCTCCAAACACAAGAGAGAAAGGGGTAGCACCCGTAGGGGTTTGAATGTTAGTATGATAGGCCCATAAGGCAAAGGGGATGTGTAAATGCTAATCCCAACCAGACGCATCAACCATTTGAGTTAGCATGTTTTTTAGAGTTTTATTAAAGGATTATGCCTATCCATTTACTTAGGGATGATAGGGTGAAGAAAAATTCAACTTGATACTAAATGCATCATAAAGACCTTAAACTTATTTTTTTTTGAAAAATTTTCCATTGTTAATGATAATTTTGTGAGGAACACCAAAATGATAGATGATGTCATGGTTGATAAAATCGATAATCTTTTCAACTTTTATGCAGATGAGAGGAATAACCTTGACCCATTTGATAAAATATTTGATCACAATGATGATATAATGGTGTTGATATGAATAATGGGGGTTAATTTCACTAATAAGGTCCAAACCCCATTATGAGAAGGGCCAAAAATCTATGGATACATGAAGACTATGGCTAGGTGTGTGATGTAAATTAATGTGTTACTAACATTTAACACTCTTTTTAACATAATCATAGTAGTCTTAGTTAAAGGTAGGCTAGTAATAACCAAGGTGAAGAATGTATTTACCAATGGTGAGGCCACTAAAGTGCCCCCCATAGATCCCATCATATGTTTCCCTAATAGCATGAGAGGAATCATGGCTATATAGGCAATGAAAGAGGATAACATCAAAGCCATGTTTATAAAGAATTCCCCTAGTATGGTATAACGTGAGTTACTCTAGATAAATTCTCTTTGATCATTCCTAGAAAGATTGAAAGGAATGATTGCTAGGTTAAGATAGTCAAAGGTCTATTGATACCAAAGGTTGGGTTGGGTCTCCTCCACATAAAATATGGTGGGAGAGTCTAGTTTGACATAATAAGGTTGGGTAAGTTTTTAGATAATGATAGATCATTTAGAGTTAGATGGAATAGATGGGATATGAGAGGTAAGGGAAACCATCATGTTGGCAAAATTATTCATAGATCATAGAGTGGTTTGGATATGGTAGTGTTCAAATGAGGCTAAATTTATGTCGAATAATTATTTATACTATTTCAAAACATCATTTTAGCATTAATAAGATAAATTGATTTGATTGACCATGAGTTGAAAGTTGCCAAATATGTTGATAATTTTGACTCCCAACGCTAACACAATCTAAAGGCCTATCACTAAGACTTCATACTCATCCATATTATTAGTAAATTCAAAATATATCTTGAAGTATAAAGGAAGAGGTTCACCATGATGGGGAATAAGGATGATGCCATCTCCCCCACCATGTTGGTACTTTGATCCATCGAAGAGCATGGTCACTTGATAGGTGAACTTTGCCTAAGAAAGGGTCTTAACGGACTCATCTAAGAATTTGAGAGGAGGAGGTTGATTCTCTACTAAGGTTGCCTTGGAAAATTGGTCAAAAATTACTTTCCATTTAATTGAATTTTATTGAAAAAATTCAAGGTCAAACTTAGCCAGGAGCATGAGCCACTTAGCCATACATTGGTTCTGGTATGGCTTAGAGTGCATATACTTGAGTGGGTCGATATTGGTTATGACATAGGTTTTGTGGTTGAGAAGGTAATGATGAAGCTTGGTGTCCATAAAGACAAAATCTAGGCAAAGATTCTTGGTATGGGGGTATCGAGTCTCGTACTTGATAAGCATGCAATTAATGTAGTAGATAACTTGTTCTTTATTGTTCATCCTGATGAGTGAGCATTGCCCCTAAGGAGTGGCTGATGATAGAGATATAAATTAAAATAGTTGATCTTACTTAGGAGGATTAAGGACAAGAGGAGACAAAAGGTAATTTTAAAGTGAATTAAAGGCCTTTTGATAGTCATTGCTCCACTAAAAAGATACATCCTTCTTTAGAAGGTGATGGAAGGGTTGGCACCAGTCTGAGAGCTGAGAGATAAAGTGATGAATGGATTAGAGCTTTCCCTACAAGCTAAAAAGTTTCTTGAGGTGGGTAAGAGGAGGCATGTTAAGGATTAATTTGATGTTGGCTAGATAAACTTTGATTCCTTGAAGGGAGATGATAAATCCAAGGAGTTTTCCTAACAAAACCCTAAAAGTACACTTCTTAGGGTTAAGGCAGATACGGTAATGGATGAGTTGCTCAAATATAATCTTGAGAATGGTCAAATGGTCTTTACGACATTTATATTTCCAAAAAAGGTCATTGATATAGTCTTAAATAATTTTGTGAATAAGGTCATGGAAGATGTAGATTATAGCATGTTGGTAGGTTATACCAATATTTTTGAGTCCAAAAGGCATGAACCTATAGCAAAAAGTTCCACATGGGTTGATGAAGGAAATTTTATGTTGATCTTCAGTGGCAATTAGGATTTGATTCTAACTTGTCATCTATCCATCAGAGATAGCATCTCATGGTTGGATGTAAAATCAACTAGCTAGTCAATGCTTGCTAGAGGAAAGTCTTCCTTTGGTAAAGCAAGGTTGAGGTCACAAAAATCCACACAAATGCATAGTTCCCCTATGGTTTTGGTGATAGGTATGATTTTTGAGACCCATTGGGGATAGTCAATGGGTTGATTGAAATTGATGGATAAGAAACATTAAATCTCTTATTTGATGAGAAGGGCTATGTGAGGGTGCATTCATTGAAGTTTTTTTCCTAATAGACTTGGCATCATGATTGCTGACTATGTTGTGGGTATCAATGCAAGGGATGATACCTGGTATGTCACTATAAGACCAAGCAAATGTGATGTTATGGTCATGTAGGAAGGAGGGTAAGTCTTGAATTTCCTTTTAATTTAGCAATTGGCCAATCTTGATAATGCACAACAAGTTTTCTAGAGTTCCCAAGTTGATATCCATGGTGGATTCATTAAACATGGTTGAAGTCTTGGGAGGAAGATATTTGTGGATAGAAGAATCTGGTGCACCAAGATAGGTGACAATGGAATCATCATCCTGACACTAAATGGTATTAATGGTTGGAGAGTCATCTTCTATCATCTCAGGGTGGGTTAGAGGAATGGTTATGATCATCCCATCCTTTTGATAAGTTAGGGGTATGAGGATGATCATATTGATGAAAAAAAACATTAGGGGGATTATGTTAAAATCCTTGGCTATCAGTGGTAGAGTGGATGTTGAGGATGGGATTTACTCATCAATGATGGTAATGGGAGGTGGGTTGGTTTGTTATTTAGGTGGTGTAAAACTAAGGCCATGCTTTTCATGACATTTTTGAGTTTTGATTGGAAACAAATCATGCATCCTATGTTCATACCAACCTAGACCAAATCCCTTCCAAGCACACTTGTAGATGTATGTTTTGGTAAACTCTAGTTTATCCAGATAGGATAAAATAGAGGTGAATGGTCGAGGTGAAAAAGAGGTGGCAAAAGTGTCAAGGGTTTTATTAAGTGCCCCATATATGAAATTGGTTTGATAAGTTGAGGGCCCAAAAGGGATAATGGTTCCAATATTGGGGTCATAATGGGTTATTGGTCAATATTCCCATACTCTTGGGGAATAGGGAAAGTGTCAAGGGTCAAAAGGTGACACTCCCCCAATGAAATATGTTGGAAGGTTGATTCTAAAAGGTCCGTTATGGGGATTTGGGTGGAGAGGATGAAATAAATGGTGGATGCCTTAGTGGTAGAGGGAGATGGGGTTTCATTTTTTACCAGTGAAGGCTTATTTGATGAAGGAAAATCTCATTGGGTTAGTACATCATGCTACATTATGTGAAAGGACTTAGGTTAGCTTATATGGTAACAACTTGATATTCATTCTCAAATTTGATGAATCAATGCAAGGTTTATGGCACACAAACCGTGAAACAGATATACGGGGGTCCTAGACAAATATTGTATTAGAATTCACCTTCTAATATATAGAAGAGATCAAGAAGAGTTTGGGGTCCTAGAAAAATGTGAAGGACAATAGTTCTTAGAGTTGTGGCCATGGTATCATTGAATGATCAGAGCACCGTTAAAGTTTTTGACATAATTTTCTTAAGTAATTTGAGTTGGTTATATGTGTGGGAGGAGCTAATGTTGATACTATCTCCCCCATCAATCATAACCTACTTGATGTGGATTTGGTTGATGTATGTAGTGATTAATATGGGAGGATCTAGGTCATCTAGATGTATGGAAGGTATTTTTGAATCCTTGAAGGTAACAAGGTTAGAAAGGTGAAGAGCTTCAACAAAGGCTACTAGAGGTTATGGGTCTTCCATCAGGACCTCTATAGATTGCAAAACCTCTATCATCATTTGATGTTGATGGGGTGAGGTGTTGATTAGTTTATACAAACTCATCTTTACCAGCATTTGGTGAAGCTATTTTATAACTATTCATTGGATTGATTTGGATGGGTTGGATTGAGAGGGACTAAATATGGAAACTTTGGGTTTGGTTGAAGGTGGTTGGTGTTGTCTAGGTGGTTAGATTGTGGAAGAAGGATATGTCCATAGAATGGAAACTTTTACCTTTTCCTTATCCTTTGGTTGAGCCTATGATCATGTGACCACATGCATGGTATGGATTGGGAGAGGAGTCAGGCTAGATGATTCCTTTGGTTATCCTTCACTATGAGGTGCAAGTGGAGGAGTAGGTAGGTTTTGGTTAATGGATATTTGTTCTTGGATTGGTTTTGGGTTCATAAGAGGCTCATCTAATAATAAGTTATCCTCATGATATAACTAATGGGCTACCACTTAGATATCTTTGTAGTTCTTTGTGTCATACCTACGCATCCTATGGTATGAACATATTAATTTTTCATTATAACAAGATGGTTTAGGGTTATGTGGGTCAAATGGTCTAATATGTTTCAAGGTTAATAAATATGATTACAATATCCTATATAGGATGGTTGAGTAAGACTCAAGAAATGGTGGCAAAGGCATATGGGCATTAATTTTGGGAGTTTAGGTGGAAGCCCTTTTAGGAGTGGACTTAGTGGTAGAAATTTTGGGTAAATAATCATTTTTGGAGCATGGTTTCAAATTTAGTATGGTGGTTTATATTTTGGGGTTAGAGGGTTTTGGGGTAGATGTTCAAGAGATGAGCACTTTGTCTAGAGATGATTGGGGGATAGGAGGTATGTTCATGGGTGGATCAATGAAAATAGGTGTGTATGAAAGTAGGAGGGATGACATAAACAAAATTGGTGGATGTATTTTAATTGGGATGGTTGGTTTCTTAATTAAGGTGGAGGGATGAGGCCCCAAAATAGAAGGTAAAGTGGAGAGGGGAGGTAGCATTTTGGTTTTTGGGTCTTTAGGTGGCTCTACTTTCTTAGTTGGCTTAGCTTGGGTTTTGTTTGATAGGTCTAGTGGGTTTAAATCCAAATTTACTGATAGGTGAGTAATGTTATGAGTGTAAAATATAGAAAGGCTCTTGGTGGGTTTAGTTATAAATTTATAAGGTGATTTAGTGAATTTAGGTGAGTTTGGTTCTAATGGTGCTACTATGGTTTGATGGGTAAAGGTGTTTGATGGTTGGGTTGTGGTGATAGTGGATTTGATAATGGAAAGGGTAGGTTGTTCTAATAAAGGAGGTTCTTTCTTGGTTCCATAAGGGAGTCTAAGCTATTATTGAAGGGTGGCCTATCTAGGTTAGGGTTGGATATGAAATCTAAATTTTTAACCAATCTGGATAAGAGTTTATAGATGGGCCTAAATCCCTTGATAGTGGATTCAAAGGATAGACCTAGGGGTTGAGGGGGAGGAATGATTACCTCTTTTTTTTCCTGATTAAGAGGTTCCAATACCTGGGAAGGTAAATCTTTGATGGGAGGCATAGGCAAAGTGGTTTATTCCTTAGGAGTGATCATTAAAGGAAGAGTGGATTGTTGTATGATTGAGGAAAATGGTGAAGTGGGAATGGTTTCCTCCTATGAGTGCATATCAAAGGAGAGGTTTATGACTCCACTACCTCAATAAGTAGAGTAGGGAAGAGGTGATTTGGTTGATTTATAGCATTAATTCCACTAAGAACCATATTGATAATATGGGCTTCATGAGCATGAGAAGATTCTAATTTACTTTTGGTGTTGGAAGGATCATGGTTGGGAAATGGTTATCTAAAGCTATCAAGTGATTGGTTTGGGGGTACATTGGGGTTATCCAAAATAAGTTCCCCCTTATCAATGAGAGTTTGGACAATGTTATTTAAGGTATTACACCTACTAACGTCATGTCCAATGACTCGATAGAAGGTGCATAATTCATTCTCCTTGTACCAACCCAGTAGAGGATGAGAGGAATAAAATTGTTGTGGAGGTTTGATGGGGAGAATATGTATGATATTGGATTTTAAAAATTTATCCAAGACTAAAGCATATGACTCCCCAAGTAGAGTAAATTAATTTTGGGTGTTGTGGTTTGGGTTCTTGGTGTTTTTATTAGAAGAATTAGGGAGTTAGATTGGTTAACAACAGGTAGAGGGGCAGTCTTAAGAACAACAAAATTCATTATTCCCTTATTTTTGGGGTTCATTTTGGTTTAGTTGTTGGGTTTAGAGGAGGAAGTCTCATTTGATTTGAAGGTGTAAATCTTGTTTCTCAATTTCAACTTTCCCTCATCAATGGTCCTGTTCTCTATTTTCCATACCATGGTGAAAGCTTTGTGAAAGGTCCTAAAGCTTTGGACCCATAAACTAGAGGAGATGTGTTTGACACAAGCTTGAGTAAAGATTTCAATCAAATCGAGTTGGGGTAGAGAGAAGGATATTTATTTTATTAGACTTATCCAACAGGCTATGAAGTCAGTGATGGATTCGTCATCAAATTATCAAATGGAGTAGAGATTGATGATGGAGACTTTCTTAGAGATGTTTATGGAAAAGTGGTCTAAAAAAGTATTAGCTAGTTGGGCAAAAGAAAAGAGCGAGTGCCTTAAAATATCACTATACCAATCTAGTGCTAGACCTGATAGAGATAGGGGGAAGGAACAAATAATGAGAGCATCATCATAGGCAACATATATCAAAAATGCTTAAATGCTCTTAGGTGTTGTTGAGGGTCCTCCTTACTCTGAAACTTCAAGAAATTCAAAAGTTCCTATTGAGGAGGATAGGGTTGAATGGGGATAGATGGATGAATTGGTTCATTATAGATTTGGTTATATGATAAAATATTATGATCTCTAAAAATGGATAACTCTAAAGTAGTCACTTTGTTCATTAAAATTTTGACAAGGTTAGTTTAGGGTTGTGCACCCCTATAATTGTAAGGTAGGATTTTTTGAGTTTGGGCAGGTACCACATATGTATATTTGGTGAAGGGTTTAGAGGCTACCACATATTGGTATGTGAACACAAGTGGTTGGGATGATACCACATATGAGTACGTAGATATAGGTGATTGGGTTGAAGGTAGAGGTACATACCCTTATGGGTTAGGGATGTAGCTCAGGTTCTATACAATGACACTTGTTGAGATATTAACATAGGTTGGGTAGGAGGTATGGCTGGGTTAGTATATAGAGTGTAGGTGGTTACTTTGGTACTGATGGGTAAAAGGGTGGAAGGTATGAGAACCACCAAGATTTCAAATGGAGTGGAATTAGGTAGGTTAGGAATAAGGGGAATGGTGGTGACACTAGTAAAGGGTAATCCTAAGGTAATGGAAGTGTTGGAGACTAAATTTTGGGTTATTCCTATACTAAGAGGGTTATTAGTTGGGGAAGAAGGTCCTTGGGTGTTACTTGGTTGAGTGGGTTGGTTTTACATGGTGGTATCAGTTAGATTGTGGGTAGAAGATGATGCCTGGTTGACTAGAGGTTGAGTGGAGATGGTGACAACAATAGTGTCACCCATAAGGTGGGATGGCATGTCATAGGGTAGGTAAATATGTGGAATTGAAGAAGGAGTATAGTGAGATATAGTGTTAAGGTAATGTTGGAGGGCTTTGGGATTTTTATTTAGAAAGGTAGTGAAGTCTACATCACCTTAGACAACCATTTGAGGGATGGTAGGACTCCCATAAGGATGAAGAAAAATCTCTACATCTAAGATGTATTCCATAGATAAGGGAGAAGAGGAAGATGTATGATTAAGAGGTGGGTCCTGGTTGGCTTGGTTTCTGAAATTTTGCCTAGTCAAAACCATGTAGATGAGGAAAGGAGGAAGATACAAATAATTTCACAACTCAAACAAAGAGAAGATAAGAAAAATCCAAAGAAACAAAACACACACTAAATTACATTAAATCCTAAGGTTTCTTTTAGTCTCTCTTGTGGCTTATGCCTTAAGTTTAAATAATTTTGTGACTCAAATTGGATGGTAAAGTGGGTACTAGAAAATAAGTCTATGGTTGGTTTTAGGTTATATTTAGGCTCTCAAAGGGATCTGTATTAGAAATTAATACATGGCTTGATATTAGGGAATACCCCCTCACTTAACACACCAAAATGATAAGGGTGTCAGGTGATTATCCAAGATATATCGATTACCAGAGTTTATACTCAACTAGAGAGGTAAGTTGGTTCTCCCCTTAGTGATGAAATCCAAGTAGGATGGCTAGGAAAGGTGACTTCTAGGTAATGAAATCCCAGTTGGGCCTTATGTCAATGTTTTTATGATTGATTAAGTTGAGTGGTTTGGTATTGTGTGTGTGAAAAGAGTGAAGCTATGATTGAATTACTTTGATTTAATTTAAACTATGTGAGCTAAACTTGCAAGAAACCAATGTATATAGTTAATTTTAAGCCCAAAAATGAAAATTTGATTTCATTGTATGAGTAGAAAACAATAATAAGTAGCTAAATGCAACTATGAACCCAAAAAAAGACTCAAGGGTCCTATTATCACTTGAATTTTCACCCATTTAGGAGATGACAAGTCTCTCTTCATTTAAGTGGCACAATGGAAACACCTCAGGGTTGTGGGTAACCCAAATTTGAGGTGAGTCTCTAGATTAGGGTTATTTCCCTTGATGTACCACTTCCACACGCTACAAACACACTTTCATTTATGAGGAAAAGGGTTAAGAAGCCTAAAATAAACCTAGATAAGGAGATGATGCACTGAATATATGGTCTAATCACACCACTTGAAATTCACTTAGAACTAAAAGGGAAACTACACATACACTTCATCCATCAAACTAAAATCCCTTCTTTTACATCAATGTTTCAAGCATGGGGTCTTACAGAGAGTCTAGTTTAGGATGACTTAGACACTAGGTATCCTAGAAACACTAATGAATAGACTACTAACTATACCTACAATCCACATTAGACACTTCTTGTTGACCTGTAAAAGAGAAATTTAAAACTAAACAAGGCACTAGGAAGGATAACATGTCAAGCTAAGTAAAATATACTTGTACAAAACCAAAAACCATAACATGCACTTAGTGAAATCATGAATGAGGTAAAAATTAGATTCTTTATTAGTTCAAGGCAAAAATTGATCAAGGCTTCACCATAATTAGGTGGAGAGATCCTTACAATATCCAAAATGGCTAGTATATATAGCAAATGTGAGAGAAGAGAGAGAAGGTGAAGCTCAAGAGTCACTAAGACACTTATCAAGAAAGGAGTTACAATAGCATGGAATTAGGAATGAGACATTTCCTTCAATGAAAACAAGGAAAAATGTCTCTCAAACTTGTCTAACTCCTCCAAATGTGGTGTAGATGTTCTTTAGCTTGCATATGAAACTGCCCTCATGATTTGCCTTCACTAAACTACCTCACCACTAAATATGGTCAGGTCTCATGATTGATTTGAGGGGGAGGGGTTACTAAAAATCCTTCATATGCATTGGAATGGTCTCAAATCATTCATATTATTTTGGCCATGAGCAATCACTCCTAGTAGTTACAAATAACTCCCTCTCATGCATCTCTCACACTTGGCACATAAAATGATTCCAATTATTCAATATAATATATGCACAAGGAGAGATGACACATTTCAAGAGTGTCCATGTCATTAGGTTCATCAATAAAGCCTTAAAAGGCTTCTTAATAAGAGCTTTCATCTTTTTACTAAGTGTTCACTATCTGCTCATTAGACTAGCTAAGATGAAGAAGATATTAGACACACTTAGGAGCTTAGATACCTCAATATATGAACATGGGGAACTAGAAAAAGTCCCAATGTTTCTTATAAATGTGATTGTATATTTTAAAGTTTCTCCATACCTATAAAACACATAAACCTATCAAATAAATCCCTATTGTACACCATCTGTATAGATATAGTAAAACTTAGGTGGATGGGGAGGAGCCCTGAAGAGTTATATATCACATCCAATTATTTTCATTTCTAACTTGTGTCATTTGGATGATCCATTTGCAATATCTTCCCTATTAGGTCTTTAGAGAGAGTTTTGTGAGGATTTAGAGTCATTCTAGGTCTTATCATTTGTTCATAGAAATGGCATTTTGGGAATATGAACTAATGCCACTGAGGGATTCTTAGAGATCCTCTCTATCTTCCCCAAACACCTTAACTATCCATGTAAATCCTCATGTAAGTCTAAGTATTTCAATCTGGCCACTTGGGTCATTTCTATGCATTCTGTAGGGATTGAGTGCCTTCAAGCCAAGAAATGGAATCTTGATGAACTTATCTACAAAATAATGTCTCAGACACCTCTATACACATCCAAAAAACATGTTTCAAACCATTAGAAAGATCATCTTATGTTAAAAATGTAGGTGACCTACCATTTACCTTAGGCTTAAACCTTGCTCCACAAGTTTGCCTACAACCTAAGGCTAAAATGACCTTATTCATGTTTTACCTACATCCAAAATGTTCAAACATATCTAAAAATCTATCATATACATGTTGAAACTTGTTGTCTAGCCTATCTAAGGCTAGAAATGTGAAAGCTTCTCAAATTGGCTACTAGGCCTTAATTATGCCCATTAGATTGACTATAACCCTTGTAGTTTAGATCAACCTATTAGTATATCTACCTATTTTATAAGTTACTCATGTTTTAATATGTGTTTTACAACTCTACAAACTCTCTTTAAGTGCTCCCTTGGCTTCTAGTATCAACTTTCCATCTCCTTAGTCAAAGTGTAGGGTTTATGCATGAGGGAAAAGTACCTCCTATCTAAGACAAAATAGGGGGTACTTCCCCTATTTTCCTAGAAAAAACAACTATATTAGAGGCTTACCCAACTTAAAAATATGCTTTTAACAAATTTTAAACCCCTCATGATGAGTCTAGACCTCTAAACTTCTCCAATTTCCAAGGTAGACCTCTTCAAGATAGACTGTATAGGGGATTTGTAAGTAGACTATGTTTTGATGATTGAAGGGCTGTCATTTGTTTGATTTGAAATTCCAAAAAACTATATAGGTTTTCATCATTATGAACATGTTATAGTATTTTATCCCCATTTTAACCTCTCATAGATCACTCATATTCATATTTGATCTCTGATTACTCAGTCACAGTTGACTATGTCTATGTTTTTCCTAAAAATGGACCCCTATAGGTTATTTATCATGAAGTGAGATTAAAATAGTGTTTAAAAACGTATCAATAGTCCCCTGGGGTCACTTTTCTATGCCAAAAATCCCCAAACATAGTATCCTTTAGTACCAATAAAGCCTTATTATTATCTCACTATCTATATCTGCTTATATAGGGTTATAGATGGTGTTAGGGCCTTAAATAAGCTATATAAGCTTATAATGAATTGATAAGGGTGTATATATGTCATAATGGACTTTAAAATTAAATTAATAGACTATCCCATCATGTTAACTTCTCTTATAAATGTCAATCTCTATCCCAATGTGAGGTCCCCAACAGTAGGTGCTCCATTGTACGAAAAGGAGACTTGTAGGTTACCTATAGGCTAGTATGGAGTCTAAAAATTACATTTAATATTGTCCTTATCTTCCTTGGAACCTAAACCTTTATATTTTTACTTTTTTGTGTTAGGAGTCTCTTAGGATTGGAAACCTATATATGACATTGAACAATTTTAGTGTGTAAAAGCATGACTTGAGAACCTCAAACACTATGTTCCTTTAATTTTCCATTGCCCTTATCTTGAAAGTGGATAGACCCATGGTAGGAATATAAAAATATTATAATTAACCTTACCCAGACCCACTCTTGGATTTCCAAATGAAATCACAAAAAGGTAAAAGCTCTCTATTTTCTCACTTTAGGAAAGAGTTCCAAAACTCAGATTCTTCTATTTGGAAAGTTTCCTCAACACCTAGTGTGCTACCAAGAGTCTTAAACATGCTTACCATGTTAACATATAACCTTAAACTCTTCATTAAGATCAATACCTATCAAATCTACCTCTATATAACACCTCTAAAACTCTACAAATGACACATGTAGGTATATACTTCTGAGTGTAAGGTAGTGAGGGTGATATGCAACCAAAAAAAGCCTAGGAGAGGCTCTCTTAGGCATGTTAATGCATATTAGGCAATGTTAAGAAATTTGAGTACAATTACATCTCTCAAAATAATAACATGACATCATCAAAGCCTGTAGGTGAGTATATTAAACTGTGTTGTATAGGCAGAGACATGGAAGGAGAAAGAATATGAAAGGGAAAAGGCCTAAAAAATCCAAAAGACAATTAAAAAAACTATGGAGAGGTATTATAAAACCTTGAGAAATACTTTAAAATAACCAACCTATCAAATCAAAGAAAAATATTTTGAAAAAAGCTCAAATAAGGACCCCTCATAGATGCAAGAGCATAAAAAGCTACCTAGTTTCTTAACAATGATTCATAGAGGAGGAGCCATGAAATTCAAACTTATTACTATGGATTTTCATAATACTAAGACCCATCTCAACTCCCAAAATCACTCCCTCCAACTCCATTTGTACGGAATGTACCAAGCATTTGAAGTTGACCATTCTTGGCTTGTGAAGGTAAGAAAGAAGGAGTAAAAGCAAAATTTGATTTTTATAAATTTATTTCTACACACCAAGAATAGGGAAGACCTTAGGGAGATTAAGATACACTTTACCCATGTTTTCACCTAAAAGTGAGCTCACCAAATCTATACAAGTGCCATTAAGGGCATATTTTAAAGGGAAAATCCCTATTTTTGTGCATGAAACTACTTAAATACCTATGACTACTTCTTGACATATTCTAACCCCATCCATGTTATAAACTTTCTTGGTGACAAATATTCTTCTTTGATAAATCCATACAAGTCATTTAATGAGCCAAAAATGTGACCAAAAGGCATTTTTTACATATGAAGCATGGCAAAGGACAAATTTATGACCTAGGAACACCTCAAAACACTTAAATGACCATATAAGGAAATTTATAAAATAATTTGAGCCTTTGACCATGTTTTACAAGAGTTGACTGAGGTTGACCAAGCAAGTACAAGGAGGATAGGCTTAAACCAAGATTAGAGTAAGGATAGGTGAGATGTTTAGACACACATGAAACCCTATAAGACATGCAGAAATTTGAAAAGTTTCAATATATAAGGGTTGACCCAATTTGACTAAAATTCAAATTTGGTCAATAAGTCCCACCAAGCGTGCTAGAATGTTTTAGAGAAATTTTTATTATATTCTTTAGAAGAATGAGAAAATAAACTCAAGAAGGGTATGGTAGAAATATCTAATATGTTATGCACACTTTGATCTAGATGGTTGTAGATACTCTTCTTTGGCTTGAGAGGAATGACCTACAGATAAGAAAACACTAAAAAGAATGGTTGATTAGTTAGATAGTAGGGTGGATTTCCTAGAAATCTAGATCCAAGAAGCATAAGATTCTTTAGAGGCTATCAATTCACACTTTTAAACAATCAAGTTCTAAAAGTGAAAGATAAATTACTTGCATATATCACAAAGGATACTAAATAAAATATAAGAAGTGCTTGATAAATGAATAGGTGAATTTGACTAATTATAGAAATAAATAAATTAATATTAATTCCAAATGAATTATGTGTGGTTCAAAAAATAGGGAAGGGTTCTATGATTACGTAGAGGATTTGAAAGTTGGATTTGGTTAAGGTCTAGTGGATGAAAACAACTTGTTGTTTGTCTATCACAAAGTGACCGTCAGTGGTTGGGGTGACCTTTAGTGATCAGGGTAACCATCCATAGTTGGGACAGACCATCAGTGGTGAGGGTGATTGTCAATGGTTACTATGGGTTCTATGTGCATTTAAGAAGTCTAATTTGATGAGGTTATAGAATGAAATTCTGAGAGATGGGTTCAGGTTGGGTTGATTGTGAAATAGAAGCAAAGTAACTAATTTTCTAAAAACATATACTTAGCTTATTGTTTTTTAATTTGAATATTAGTTGAAGGATATATTGGTAAATAATAGAGTAATTTTGGTAGAGTAACGATACTTGTTTGTTGGCTGATGATAGGCAACACTTTGGATTTCTATTGGACTTACTAGTTTGTTGGTTTGCATGAAGAACACTCGTAAAAGGAAGTGATGATGCAAGAGGCTCTAGATTTAGGTGTGGATGATTGATTAATTCCTTTATCTATATTTTCACCTCTTCCTACTCTCTTTTAATAAGGAGAGATGCAATAATTTGTTAATAAGAGATTCAACAAGTAGTTTAAATTTAACTCGTGCATTATCTCATACTCAAATTAGATGATCTAAATATAAAAAATCAAGCTAAAGTTGAATAGAGTTTGACTATTTAGGTGGTGGGAACCTAACCATTGACGTTCAGGCTTAACTATTGATGGTTAGGATGACCATCAGTAGTTGAGAGTCAAAAGGTAAAGTTTGGTAAACATATTTAGTTAGTTGGTTAGTTAGTCATTTAACTTGGCTTAGGTTTGTGGTTGAAGGATTGTGAGATGGTCCCTAAGGGGTCCTAAGGTGGTTTAGGGGCATTTAGAAATCTAGAACCATTGTGTGTGGTTTTCTAGTGTCTATAAGATATACCTTTTTCAAATAAAAACTTTTCAAGTGAGTATGTCAATAAGTTATTTACAAGTTTATCTCAAGATTTGACAATGATTTCAAGTTATGAATTCATAGAAGGAATTGCAGACAAACTCAAATGTTTTAGAGAGAGTCTTGAACAAGAAAGGAATGCCAATGAGTTGGGTAATATGTAGTCAGGCCCATGAGAGACAATAAAGTGACTCATAAGACAATAATGTAAGAGTGAAAACTCAAGTAAATGGGATATTGAAAGTGAACACACAGTCCTTACATATGCAGGAGATAGAGAGCATCTATAGTGGAGATTTATAATAACAAACCAAAAGTCTATATAAGTACATGGCATGAAAGGACCAAAAACATGTTGGATATAAGTTAGAGAGGGTAGAACAAAAATCCTTGATGAGGGAAGCAAACTACATATTTGTAGCAAAAGATGATCATGGAAATAAGGAGACGTGTTTACAGGGGTTGAAGAATGGTATACACCTTCAAGGTAAGAAGAAGATGACAACAAATATGTTTTTCTTAACAATTTTATTTCATTTGATTTATACCAATCAATCAAATGAACCAAATAAGGGATAATTATGGGTCCCAAGAACATGTTCACCTCTATGAGAGGTAATTATAAGCAGATACCTTCTAGAAGGAGGTCCATTGCAATTAGATAGGAGCAGTGTATCAATAATCTATGGTAAACACTTTTTAAATTTGTAGTATGATGCAGGGGCATCCTATAGGGACCCTAAATTTGACTTTTGTCTTAAGGTAGTATATTAAGAATTTATAGGTAATATAGGTATTAAGTAGTCCTAATGTGGAGTCTAGATAGTCACAAGATGCATGAAATTTGAGTTTTGGCTTTTCCTGCCAAATTTTTTTTTTGAAAATTTGGATCTTATTAAGCCTTTTAAAGAATTTTGGTATAATTTTGAAGGTGTAAATATTTATTAAACATGTCTAAGGTTTTTAAAATTATATGAGGTCCATGAAAATACTCATAAATCTATTGTTATGGTTCTAGATACTTTATATTGTGTGAAATTTAAGACAATGTTATGTAGCAAGAGACCTCTACGAGGGAAAAGATCCAAGAGGTAGTTATGGTAGTTACCTTGGATATAAATATTTTAAATTTTTGGTTTTGATTCAATCTAGGAATTCATTTTTATAATGAGGACTTTAGTCCCAAGAACAATGAATAAAAGATATCCAAATTTTGATAAAAAAATTGATAACTCTATTTTTTGGGTTTTGCATAATATGTTGATAGTATTTCAAATTGCCCAATGAAGAAATGTATGATAGTGTTTATCTTGGATTTTTAGGTGGGTTTCATTTTTGTTTGATAATAATATTTTAATGAATTAAAATAGAGATAACCCTGTTGCAGATTGAATGTAGACACAAACCCCTATTCTGTGTTGTTTTATTTGCCAATAGATTGTGTGTTTCAATGTAATGAATAAAGTGGTATTGTTTATTCATTCCAAATGTATTTTAGGATTTTTGGAAATAATTTTAGACCATAGTCTCCAATAAATATCAATAAAATCACTAGTATTAATAAACTTGTATGACAGACCCCTGTTTCCTATAACATGCATTATATGAATGGATTGTGTGCTTCTTTCATGGAAAGGAATGATCTTGAATTAATTTTAAAGAGATTTAGGATGTTATGGTAAGTTATTTGAATTTTTTTGAAGGTTATTATAATCTTTTGTTTCATATCATCATGTTTTATCCACTCCTATAGAAACACAGACCTGTAACCCATCCCTTTTTTGCACAATCAGATGTATTTTGATTTGGAAAACTATAATAGTGGATTGGTAAATGGAATATATTTATTGGAGGAATTGATTAAGGTCAATTATTTTTTTTAATCTTCTAAAGTCTCATGAAACCATTTAAAACTCTCACAAATGATTTATTATAGGTATTGGGTCTACATAGGGAGGAATAAGCCCTAAATTAGGGTTTTACCTATAACAAAATATCGAACCATAAAAAAAACCTAAAAACTTGTAATATAATATTTATTAAGTTATATTAAATAAATAAAGTTTTTTCATACTTTTATCACCTATATTCCATACTTTACTACCCTATAGGTTGTCAACTAGCCTAAGAGACATACTAGAATAAAGGCTAAAGAAGGAAGTTAGACTAAAGTGAAGGGTTGAGGTAAAAACATTGAGTATAAATTAGTATTGGAAAAATGGGTGGTCAAAAATAATTTTGGTTTGGTCAAAGAGTCTACATATTGGTCAAACCTTGAAGCTTTGTGCGTTTAGAGGGTTAATTGGAGTGTCAGGTAAGCCTAGAGGTACAAGATATTACAACAGAACTTATCCAAAGTTTTTGTGTGAAGTAATGACATGGAAATGGGTTGTAAAAAACATAATAATTTTTCCTTGAGTCCTTGTGTATAGAATATAAATAGGTAATTTCAATCCAAAAATGGCTATAAGCCAATTGAAGGACTAAAGAGGGAAGCCAGTGAAAGGACAAGAGAGAAAGTGTTTCAAGAGATCTATAGGAATTTAAAAAGTAGGATAAGAGTCTCAAGGTATCAGATAAGCTATTGAACAAGCTTAGATAATAAAACCTTCACTAAAGATCCTAGATACTTGCAAGCTAAGACTTTGCATCACAATGCAATGGTAATGAAACTTCATGGAATAATTGACAGAATGATAGAGATAAATTATGATGTTGAGATAAATTTCACATACTTAGATGGTATGAATGAAAAAAAGGTTCTTGAGATCTTGCATAAATTTGATAAATATCAAAATGAGAAAAAGAAGCTACAATAATAGAAAGAGGAAACTCCCATTGTTCTTAGCAATGGATAAACAAGTTGATTTGTCAGAATATATTTTATCTTCTAACTTAGTATTTTCAAGTCATATTTTGTGTTATTGATTCAAACAGTGTAATTTTTCAAATTTAAGAAGTTATTTTTTTAAATTTTGAGTTGTGCAAGTTTCTATTGCACTTTTTCAAGTCGTGTAAATGTTTTAATGTACTTTTATAATTTGTAAAAATGTTCTCAACCCATTTTTACTTATTTCAAGTTATGAAAATTCACCAAAATATTTTTATAATTCCTTAAATATGAAAAAGGGTGGTTATCCTTTGCAACCACCCATTTTAAACTATAAATATCAGTTAGGGGCTCATTTGTAAAGATCTTAACAGTTAGAAACCTTTGAGAGAACTTTTGAAAGTGGAAATTATACTTGAAATCCATTTAAGATCAATAGAAGGATATTTTAAAAACTTTTAATTTAATATTTCTATGCGTATAATGTATGTGTCTACTATTTTCATGTATTCAAATCTTTGTTTTCATAATGTTGTCACAATTGTTGTAAAATAGTCAAAAAACTAAGAAAATTTAACTATAATATTTCTTTTTGAATCTATATTTGATATTTTTATTTTAGTGAAATCTCAGTGAAGTTAAAGAGTAATTTTTTTACTTTTTATTAAGGAAATACAGAAAGATAATTATTTTCTATTATCAGTTACATGATTGCTTTGGTGTATGTTGTCATTATTATAAACACATGTATGCCTTTCCTATCCATTAAATGATAGATATTTCCCATCAGAGATCATACCCCAATTTCCTTGACATTTCCAATAGGTTTTTGAGTTTGTCTTATTGGTTATGTTATCTTATTCATCTTCCAAAAACATATTTTTCTGCTTTAGATCTCTCCTTCAAATTTTCCTTTCTTCATCCATTTCATACTTTATGGTTTAAAGTACTACCCTGATGAAATTCATTTTTTATATAAATACATTATTTTACTACATCTTTTTGAATTTTAATAAAGTTATCTCCACTTGATAATAGAAGAGGGACTTTGTCCCTTAATTTTTGATGAGAAACATCATTTTTCTACCTGACAAATTTTCATGTCAACAAGACTCTATTTGATTATCCTTATCTAATTATTAATCTATTTAGAGAAACAGGATAATTGTAGGTCACCCTAGCCCATGCACATACACAAAACAAATTTTTATAATTTGTATATTATTCCACGTACTATGTTATACCTTTGAAACTTGTAGTTTTGATATAATTTTTCCCATGCATAGAGATATGTCTTTATTCAAAGTGAAGTCCACAAAATTATTGACTTGTTCAATGTGTAGCATTTTGTCTGAACACCAATTAAATTGTTACTATACCATGCCAATAATGTATTTCATTATTAACCCTAAGAATAATGATACAATATTGTATAGAATGTCATCCATATACCATAGTAAAATCCAATGTCATTTGGTGTGTATGCATAGAATTTTTCAAATTACACTATTACCTCTTAAATTTACATTTTGGATATTAGTTATCCATGAATAGTGTGATGCATTTATTCAAAATTAAGTCCATATAATTATTTAAATTTTCATTTTTTAACATTTTATCTATGCACATGCTAAATTTTTTCTATATCATGCCAACAATATGTTGTTTTGTTGCCCCTAAGAGTAATGGTCCAATGTCTGATAAAATTCCCTATATATATTGCATTAAATTATAATTCATTTGGTGTGTGTGCAAAAATAAATTCAAACTTATATGCTGATATTCATAATACATTATTACCTCTTAAATTTGCATTTTCAATATAATATTTTCTATACATATTGTTATTCATTTATTCAAAGTGAGGTCCATCAATTTATTGGCATTTTTTCTAACCACCTATTATTATTTTTACTATATAGCATATCAATAATGTAATGTGTTTTTTCCCCTAAGAATAGTGATCTAGAATCCTATATATTATCCTCTATATACCATATTAAATTTTAATGTCATTTGGTTGACATACATACACTTTTTCAAATTTGTATGTTGGTCCACGTACTACATTTTTAACTTTGAGACTTATATTTTAGATATTGTTTTCCCATGAATAGAGTGATTCATTTATTAAAACTAAAGTCCATTAATGTATTATATTGTTAATTATTTAGCATTTGTACAGCCACCTATGAATTTTTTACTAAAGCATGTCAATAATGCATTGTGATGTTACCTCTAAGAATAATGGTTCAACATCCTATAGATTGTCCTATGTAAATTTTTTATTTAACATATCTTCTTAAGTTCCACATGATTTTTGAAAAAATAAATAGTGATCATAATGAATTATTTATAAATGTAGGGGGTTATCATTTTAGTGTCCAATAAATTATAATAACGAGATGGTTATTTTTATTATTTATTTTTATGTTACTGATTTATTATTTTGAAAATATATATATTTTAATTATAACTACTTTAAGTGTTAGTAAAATCAATCTAAACATATAAAGATACTTGAAGTGGAAACCTTGTTATATATTTTACCCCACAATAGGGTCATTCTCTACATCTAATTTAGTTTGGAATAAATTGAAAGATAACTATAGAGGAATGTGATTCAATTTCATGGATAGAATTTGATTGAGTTAACAATTTTATCAAAGGGGAATGCAATAGGATAGAATTTGCAATGATTTATTATAAATTTTGGATTCATCCTCCGCTATATTTCAAGAGATAAAAAGGGTTCACATTGATAACACAATCAAGTATATAATGTAAGTTGAGACATGAAAAAGTAATGTTTTATCTATTCTTAATTTTTTTGATTATTTTATTGACATACTTTTCCTAATCTCTTTTAATTATTAGTGTACCTATAGGCCATAAGACTTCAAATAAAATGATAATTTTCCATATGATAATCCTAAGGTTCCTGACTAATGAATAAGTTTCAACAATTAATGAATATTTTTTTGTATCTTGCTAGTAGAAGGTGATTGTAAAATGAAAGTTTCTCTGTATAAATTATATGTGGTACTCATTCTATTACAACATATTGAATAGTGGAGAATTATTTTTGGGTTTGGTTATGAATTTTTTTTCCCTTTAACCTTATAGGAGATTGTGTTCATATTTTAAGGTTCTACATATGCTACATAAGGTCTATAAACTATAGTTTTAGCAAATAAGGTGATTATAACCTTTTGGGATTAGGGGTATTTTTGTATAACTTGTTTATTATTTTTTTGTAAGATGGATATTTTATCTAAATCACATATTTTTTAGATCTTTTTGGTAGATTGTAAGATTTATTTTATTTTTATAAGATAAATGAAAGGGGTGAGGGACCCCATAACCTTATTTTATTGACAAAGAAAGTGTAACAATATGGGGAAGGAAGTAGACTTGGACATAAACACCTAATGTGTGGTTGATATCAAAAATTTAATGTACACATTATTATTTAAATGCAGTTAAAGATATAATTAACATAGTGTTTTGATTATTTTACACCTAAAATATATGAAACTATGCTCTAATTTAGATTACCAAAATTATGATAATAAATAAAATAATCAAAATTGAAATGGGATAATAGATATTACAATTACATGATATATAATTTATGATATAATATAATGATGAGCTACTTAGTTGATTTTTTTTGTTTATCACTTACAAAATATGCCAAAGGATTTGGAAATTCTTAGTAAAGGCTTCGTTAGGTGCTCATGTATGAAACAAGGACTGGAAATCTATTTGGATGTTGCTTACAAGGTTATAAACTTGTAAAAACTAGCATTGTCAAGTTTTATGACAAGGTCCCTATGCCCTGTGTGGATCTACAACTTTTGGGAGACTTTTCTAAGTGCCCAAAATTTGATTATGTGTGTGAATTTGCGGTCCTATGTGATGATACATATTTTCTATCTCTTTTTTTTGGAAACCCTAATTATTCTTTATTGATCACAAAAGATATTTTAAAAGGGTTAAATTTTTGGGTTAGAATGAATTCAACCACTCCATTTTGAATTTTTGAGTGTTTTCTACATTCTAATACTCCAAATGGAGGTCAAACGTCACATAGTTATCCCACTTAGGTGAGTGTATTAATGTGAAAAATCATAAACAATCAAGAATGCACTCTCATCTTTAGACTTTTAAATTTGGTGATATGCAACTTTGACCTCAAATCTATTCATATTTTTCTCTATGGACTACTTTAGGGTTTTTACTCAAATATTTTAGATGTTTATATGCCTCTTCAATAATGTTTAAATAGAGTGAGAGATGTCTAAGAAGTTTATAGATGATCTAAGGTCCATAATAACCCTAGGTATGATTTGTATATATAGGGTAATCTTCACTAATTTACCACTATAATTGACACATGACTTATGTCTAGCCAATCTAATGGATATTTCACAATTTTAAAAATATATGTTGAGTATTGTGGACACTACCAACTGAGTGAGACACTTGTAGTAAGTGGTATTGTCTAGGTTTACTGTTAATGTCTTGTAAGTTCAAATGAGGATATGAGGTATGGAGAATGTCTATATAGGATTATGAAAGTGTTCCTATATAGAACAAGTTGATCTTGAATAAATATATCTAGTGGATAGAGGTGGCTAAGACAATTGATGGGTAGAGTGCAAGATAGAAAGTGTGCTCAAGAATTTGATATATGTACATTGTCCAAGTATAAAAAATTATGTCCAAATTGATGTTTTCAAAGTTAAAAATACCAAATTTAGGCATATAAAAATGTCCCCCTTTTAATTTAATATTGAAAATACTAATTAAAAAAATTAAAAAAATAAATTTGGTACCGTGATAACCACACTTGGTGTTGATAGGTGTAGTCAGAATGTACCATTTTCTCCATGTGAAATCTAAAATAAAATATTTTTAGACTAATGTCCTATTATGACAAGTAATATCAAATAATTTAAATCATTAAAATATGTTTGAATTAAAAATATAATGGATAAATACACCTAATAGTATGTGAACTAAGTTACTACTTATTGAAAGTGATTGCAGAGTATCACATGGTAAACATGCCTAAGGAGATGAACTTGTTGAAATAATGAGTTGAAGAGTGTAAATGATATAATTTATATTAAATAAGGCAATTTTAAAATTTTAGCCACATAATAACCTCAACCACACTGCCCGTGTGTCCAAATAATCCTTCTTGAAATGATAGAATTTGATCTAGCCTTATTCTATTCTTTTTCAAAGAATCAAACAAGGGTATCATGATAATAGTATCTTCTTTTGGAACCCTCAAACCAATTTCATATATAAAAAGGATCAACTATTATATATGGATATAGATATAAAGTGTTCACATAGTACCATTGTTTCCCATTGATCCTTAATATATATAATGGAAAAGTGATTGCATGAATAAAATACATGCCCTATATGATCAATATGTCCCTAAAAGTGATATAGAATGTTTAGTTTTTTCCTCAAAATGATATATAATGTCAACATATATTTTAAAGTGAAATAAAATAGATCTACAACTTTTCCTAATTAGTAATATGCAAGTTCAAATAAGGTAATCAACTAACAATCCACTTAGCAATAATTTGTTATATCGTGGTCATGTCCAATTATGGATCTATTAAACCTAACTAAGGGATATCTTATTACACAATAGAAAAAGAGAGATTTCTAATTCCTCTATTCAAATTCCATCATGTAATAACCCTATCTAGGTCTTATAATATAATAAATGGAAATTAGCTAATCTATTAAACTAACACACAAACTAATCTATTAAATAAACATACAAGCTAATCTAATACTCACCAAATCTTGTGGCGCAAATGGGGAAGATAATAAACAATAAAAAATAATTATATTCAAAAAATATAGAAGTAATCTAATCAAAGATAGATACAATTCAATCCATTATTTATATAACATCTACTTAACCAAAATATAAAGTGTTAGTTGTATACTTACCTTATTGAAGTGAACTTGTCATGCCTCAATATTTCCCTTGGCCAATAGTGATTTGCAAGAGGTTTTTGTGGATTATAAGGATAATAAGGATAAGTTAGCTCTAGGCTAAAATATTTATCCTATGTATTTGGTCAAGTTACTCATCAAGATCATACCCTTGACCCCAATCTTCCAATCATATTTATAGAGATTTGGGTGGGTTCTTATCTATAGATATAAATAATAGAATATGTGGTACCCTGAATAGAGGGCAACTCATCCATATATAGAGTGGAACCTATCTATATATATTTCAAGAGCTTACATAATTATGGTTTGTAGGCATCATAAGGTAAATGGATAGTCCTTAGTGGTGGGATCAGGAAACACACCCATACCTATCTATCTCTCTATATACCTTTAGTGTTTGACCTATCTTAGATTATTTTATACTCATTCCTCATCCCAATATATATATATATATGGGTTTGGGTTGTTACATTCACAATCATTCATCACACCAATTAAAGTGAGTGATTCATGTTACATATTAACCCAAGTTTGGAGGTTAGGATAAGGCTAGAGTTAAGATTCTAGATAACCTCTACACTTAGGAGAACCCTTATCTATATATAAGTGACATCCCTTAATTTTTGATGTAAAAATAAACTCAACTAATAATTATTCCACTTAGATACTCCCCATAGTTCAAATAGGGCAGGTTCAGATGGCGGTGCCATATAGATAGTTTAGGGCCGAATAGAGAGATAGGGAACTAGTGACATAAAGATAGTTTAGGGTCATAGCAATCTAAGGAAAAAAATAAGAAATAAAACCTATAAATGATATTATAATTAAATTTTTAAATTTTAATTATGCACAATTTAATGATACTCTGTTTAGAAAGGAAGTGAAGGGGATATTTATAGCCAAAGATTGACACTAAATCCTCATGATAATTTATCTAATAAGGTTAGCTAAGTTGACTTTTTTTGGATGGAAATAGTGATATTAGGCCTTGCACTAGGTTGGCTTAGATTGATAGAGTTCCATAATGTGCACTAAATTCCCAACAAGGCTGATCTAGTCAACATAGTAAGAAAACTAAGTAAAAGGTTATTTTATTAGGTAGGGACTATTTTGGATGGCAAATTTCTTAGAAAAGGGTATAAACAGGTTTTAATTATTTAGCGAAATGGAAAAGGGTATCTTGTAGTGGTTTTAGGTAGTGGTCTAGGGGAGAACAATCTTTTGAAGCACCAAAAGTCTACCAACCCCTTTCCTGATACACCCTTTAATTCATGCACTTAGAAATATTGAGTCTCAAAAGGTTATTATAAGAGAGAAATCATAACTAATTGATAAAGTTAAAAAATATTATGTGTATACGTATGCCCCACTTGAAGTTCATCATGTGTCATGTAGTTGTAATGTGGGATGGTGCTTCAAGAAAGAACACAACAACACACAATGCTAAGCTAGTAAATTATAGTACAAAGCATAAATTGAAATGATAGTAAGGGAAAAATTTAAATCATTTAGAAGTATTATATACATACCTTGACTTAAATTTATTACTGAATGGTTGTCTATTGTATTTGTATTCTTGATAGTGGAGGTGCATTAATTAATTTGAACAAACTTTAAAGAGAAAAAATAGACAATTGCAAGGAAATTAAAATAAATGAAAATTTTATGACATAAAAAGTGACCTAGACAATTGGTAAGTTAAGGTGCTAAATTATAGGTTAAAACCAAAATACCAAGGAGAAATAGATAAAATGAGAGTAAACTGGGTAACCAAAAATTCAAGGCTACTAAATGATCAAAAAACCCAATTTTTTTTACCTTAAGTAAGAAAATTAATAAACTAGATCAAACCAAGGACACATGTAAATATTAGATCCAATATCAATGTAAAATAAATAACAAACCATATTTAAACAAAGATGGAAAAGGTAATATAAAGTAAAACAACATTGATAAATGAAATATAACAATCCAAACTCACTTAACAATGGAAAAACTAAATAGATAAATGAAATGAAATTTCCCACAAAAAGAGTGAAAAACTTGCTTATTAATTTAAATAAAACAAAGAAAATTCAAGAAGGATAAGGTCATTGTTAAAAGAATTAATACATAGTCGCTCAAAAATATAACTTTTTTTCTTAAAATGGAATAAATCAAAACAAAATTATTATGAGTATGTCTTAAAATAGATGAAGAATAAAGAATATAGAAGTTGGGAAAGAAATTTAGAAACAAAAATTTACTATTAAAGGGGGATATTAAATGGGTGGTGGGGGTCATGTAGGCAAAACCAAGATATAAAATATTTAGTGAAATGAAGACACTCAAATCGATTTATCAATACAAGAAGACTTTTGACATTAAGGACTCTAGAGAACATACCGTAACTAAAATTTTTGGGTTATCTAGTGGAATATAAATATCATCTCATGAATTCTATATACATGAACATTAAAATGGACCTACCTTCCCACAACGTGTTTCCCATTCTTTAGAACCCTTTATTGAGTCATCAGTCTATTGGAAAGATTTGGTACTTGTGTGATAAATTAGGTAGCATTATAGATAATTTTAAAATATCGTATCCTAGTCTAATACCCTACCATACCCTAATGGACCTTGGTTTTATTATGAGGTCAACTATGGAGTTTGATATTTGACTAGAATATAAGATGTGCTTGATAATTACATATTTTGATGTGATTTTATCTTTTAATTTGATAAATACTTTTTTATCATTACCTTTTATTTTAAATGATTGAGATTTTAAATTTTTGATGGATTTTTCTATTCCTCCTCCATACAGGTTTAGAAAACCAAACATGGGTGTTAAAAATGACTATCACTAGAAAACTTAGACTTGATAGCCAAATAAAATAACTTAGAGAGCATGATGTCTAGGAATCTTGGGATTGCATGTTAAATAAGAATGTTATCTTGAAACCAACCTTGGTGTGGCCAAAGTGGAATGAAAATAGAGAAGGAGATTGAAAATGGAATGATTAAGATACCTCAAATCATAAAAAAATATAAAAATGTGAAAAAGATACACTGACAAGCAAGGATGATTATGTATCATTAAAAATAATGTAAGTGTAGGGAGACATGCCAAAATATTTTTATTTAGAGTTGTTACAATAAAATAAAATAATTGATTTTGAAAGTATCAAATCAAAATCTTTAAACCACTACCTTAATCCTTTAGAAAAAACACTTAATTAAAAATCATTTAGTAATTTTGAAAAAATTTATGAGGAAAACCTAGTCCTATCCAAAGTCTTACACTGCAACTCATAAAGGAGAAATTGAATAGGTGAAAAAGTTGAAGACAAATAAAAGAGTGTTTTATGAGGAATGCCTAATCCTACCCAAGGTCTTATTTTGAAACTCATAAAGAATAAATCAAATAAGTGAAAATAGCTTTGAAAAATGACAAATAAAGAGATATAAAGATTGGACTAGAAATTAAGAGATAGTCATGAGGATAATTGGGTCATATCCATGATCTTATATTGTAACTCATGAACTAAATAAACATAATAAATATAGACTAAAGCACTAACACAGGGTCATATCCATGGTCTTATATTATAACACATGAACTAAATGAACAAAATAAATATAGACCAAAGGATTAATGATAGTAATTAAGGCTATGATGAGTAATGTAATGCTACACATTGGAGATCTTTGTTATAAAACCTGCAAGAAGTGTTAAATTTAAAGTATATGGAAATATGTAGAAAATATTTATTTAAAAATTAAACATTGGTGGGTTCTTTGAAATTATGTCCTTCATTAGTTTGTAATCTATAAGTACTAAGACCAAGGATGTCTTTGATGAGGTAGGGACCCCACCATTTTTGGCCATACTTGTCTTATTTATTGTGTGTATAATCTAGTTTGAAGACTAGATCACTAGTATTGAAAATTCAGATTTTGACCTTTTTGTTATGTTGTTTAATAATACGAGCTTTGTATTGGTGATTATATTGTAATGCATCCATACAACACTCATCTAGAAAATTTTAAGCATGGAGATGGGTCTCATGTTATTTATCATCAAAAATAATACCATGAAGAGAAATGTGTAATGATGGTAACTCAACTTCTAAAGGTAAAACTGATTTAGATCCATATACTACTAAAAATAGTGTTGTTATAACAACCCCTCAAGTTGTACTTAGAATAATGTAGTATTTTTTTAAAACTAATTACTTAATATCCATTCACTCAAAACATAGTTATACTAAATAACTTAGCTAATCACATAATCAACAATAATAATAGTTTCAAATTCCAATACTAAATATAATATAATATATTACAATTATAAGGAAAGTAAATACATTAGGACTCAACCATAGCTGGTCCATTAATATAACAACTATTTTTCAAGTATATAAAAATAAAATACACTTACATTTTTGTTAGGCATTTAGTCTTAATATAATTAATAGATAACAAGTCCTCTAGAGTTCAAGTTGAACCAACTCGTATATCTCTAAAATATCAAGTGTAGTCTCTAGATAAGAAGTACTACTATGGGGAGGAAGAGCATCATTTGAAAAAAAATTCACACCAACCATAGACCAAAAATCCCCCATATTAATTCCATCAAGGAATGGTCCTCCCTTCATGGATGATTAGATAGTGACGGTGTGGGAAACTAGAGAATAAACAAGTACCCAATTGCTCTATGATTTCTAAAATTAAACATGCAGTATATCATAGAAACCCATTTTAATTCAAGTTATCACACTAACATGTAAATCATACATACCAAAATATAATGTCTCACTACATTATCTAATCTCAAGGCTCACACAATTTTCATCCTACTAGCAATCATATCACATCTCATGTTAAACATAAGAGTAAGCAAAGTATATCTTTATTCCATCAATGTAAAAATAAATCTTACATTATTATCTATCTCATACTATAAATAATGACTACAATTTATACCACCTAAGTAAAATAGACATATAACTACATATATCAACTACCATAATAATTTTCATACAAACTACACCCTTTGATAACCTATATTATCGTAGTCTAGTGATTTAAGGCATAACTACTATTTTTCCTCAATTAGTCATATAAATAAATCTTAAATACTTGAACCATAATATTTTATTTAATCAAGTAGATATAATAAAGTAAGACATATCAACACATAAAATTCTAACCTAACATTTGTTATACTATCAAGGTTGTATACACACACAAATAATGTCCTAATAATTGTCACAAAACACACTTTTGAAGTAATAACCAACAAACATATATTAATGTAAGTGTGATTCTAGATATAACAAAGATAGTATGTACCTTTCAGGTATAACCTACATTAATACTATATAACTCTATGACATCCCATAATGTCATAGATCTTTGTGTATGAGCACCTTACTCAAAAATGAGCAATCAATAAAAACTTTTAAATATTAATCTAGTAAGTACAAGATTATACCATCTAGTTATACCCTAAATTATTTTGTAAAAATAATAATCAAAATAAGACATAATCACTAGAAACACATCAAAATGCACTAATTTGTTCTATAAAATTATAATTGCTTGCTCATATTAATATTCTCACAATATATATTGCACATGAGTTTTCATTTTTACATGACTCTACAAATTTGACCCTAATGACATATTTACTTAACACAACACTTGATCCAATTAGCTACATCCAACATTAGTGTTGTTACCTAGGTTAGTGAAGTCTATCTCACTACCTATTAGCATCATCAATGCGGAATCTAATATAGACATTTCTAGCATAGTATATAACTTAAAGATTCATTTAGATTTTATCTATACTAGAAATGGAACAATCTTAATTGAATACATTTTATCCATAAAATTCATAATGAATCTAAAACATGCTATTAGTACATATATATAAATATATAACAAAACATAGTCCATTAAAAATTCATACCATTTGGGTATGTTAAAAACAAGGATCACAATTCCTCTTTCAAAATAGGTAACACACTTGTTTTACAGAAATTATAGATTTGGTTATAATCATGACTAGGTTTATGATTTATGTTATTCTAATCTATGAACAAATATGCCCAATTAATAATCTATCTTTTTCTAAGTTCAAATAACAAATCAAAATGTTTAATATGTTAATGGTTTGCAAGATTTCTAATAAACATAAATAAATCCATCATAATTTTGTTTAAATATATTCTAGTTTTTTGTATAGATGTGATCATATAAAAGAGAAGCAACAATTAATTATCTTCAATATGCTATAATTATTAAACATGGTTCCAAACTCCTACTTAGATTATTTTCTTTACACCCAAGACTTCAACTAACCTTAAGCTCACACTTTTCCTTAATCAGCGAATAATCTCTAAGGGATATCATTCGGTCTTGTTGAAGAGTGGAAACAAACTCATTTATGATTTCTAAGTAATCCATTGTATATTTATATAATCCTTCATCAATTTTAGTGCTAATGAATCGATTTCACATATATATGATGCCCCCCTATATACATCTCTCATATATATTTAATAAAGGCAATTACATTCTTTTAAAACCTAATCAAGATGTTGTCCATACATATTTAATTTAAAATGTTGTCATTATATAGATTCAATTCTAACATATACTGCTTGAAAATGGATGCCTATATAAAAGGCATAATTTTATTATATCTAACAACACTTATTTTAATAAGTTGTTGTCCAACTCCTCTAAACATGATGATGGAAAGGATATTTACTTATGATGCTACTAGAAATATATCATCATCTCATTGTATTTTTGTGGATCAAGTTGAATTTGAAGGGCATAATTCTATTTATAACCTAATCACAGGTCTATAACCTACATGTTGCCCATGTATGAATAAAACACATTTATATGAAATAAGCCGTTACTCATAAAATAAAACTGTAGTTATACAGAATAAGATGATGCCAAGGATAAAAATGCAGTTTGCTTATTATGTATGATGTTGGCCAATAAAATAAGGCACTGTTCAAAAATAATATACTTCAGAGGTAGAACATAATCAATATTTTAATATGCTACTCATATAGATGTTTATCCACTATAAAAGGTTTAAAGTGACATATATATATATATATATATATATATATATATATATATATATCACTTTAAACCTTTTATAGTGGATAAACATCTATATGAGTAGCATATATATATTTAATGTAGTCACAAAGAATAAAAATGTAGTGCAAACAATATAACTTAGTCTCAAATTATACCTAAACAGGATGCTAGTAGCCTATAAGTTATTATGGAATAAATTAGATAAGACACTATGCAAAGTATGATCTATAGTTCACTATGCAAATCATTTCAAGTTTTTGGCTGGGTTCAAGCTTGTTTTTTTCAAAACAACACACACAAAAAAAAAATAGAAAACCAACCTTATATGAGTTTGCGTCCCTTCTAGTTTCCTCCATTTCTCTCTTAAAATCCTCTACTTCTTTTATCTCCGTGTCTCTATGTAAAACATCTAAGCCCTCCTCTTAAAATTTCCCCCACTTTATTTTTAAAACTCCTCTTCTTTCATTCTACCATGGCTCTTATCTTGCATGATATATTCTCTTAGTTTGTCCTTCATGCGTGGCATCTTTAACTCCTACTAAGTACAGTTATCCCTTTAACAAAGCCATAGTCTATCCTTACATCAGCTTTCTTAATAAATATTAAAACATTTAATTTGTTTAATAAATATCATTATGCCACAGTTCTCCAAGTTATCTTAATTAAGGCTAAGTTGACCAATAAAATAATGATTACCAATTTATAACTTTCAATGTAATTTCATGCATGTCTTACCAAGACTATGTTTAGATTAACTTAATTCTAAGTTATTAAGCACATGATATACTGAGAGTGCAAGGGTGAATCAATATATCATATATCTTATCAAATTTCAATTAATCAAATTCCACTTAACCATACATTCAGGATATGCAATAAAACTAAAACAATAATATGCACCACATAAGAGATAGAGATACTAGATTTTTACGTGGAAACCCAATGTGGGAAAAACCACAGAGACCAATCTTAAGTAAATGAATGAGCACCAACTTAAATTATAAATTTTGCAAGAACTAACTTATATGAGCACTAACCCCTTTACCGAGCACCAACACAACAACTATTTGTGAGCACTAACCCATAGTAGCACCAACCCCTGTTATGTAAAACACAACTATCTCTCAATGTTACTTTCTCAAAAAATGATAGAACTCTATTATATATCTTTCTCTTCTCTCCTCTTTTCTTATATAAAACAATTACAAACCATGCACTCTCTTGCATATTACAAATGGCTTCCCAAGCCTCCTTTTATAGCATTCTAAATGACCTTTGGCATTCACCCTTTGTGACCCTTCAATCCTCATGAAAAATGGTGCCACATTTGCATGACCCTTTGAATATTTTCATTTGAAAATTCACATGGTGACCCTTCATGAGAAAATACATCCTTTTTCCTTTTATCTTTATCTTGGTGACTTTTTGAATTCCTCAAGGTGACCCTTCATGAGAAAATGTGTCCTTCCTCTTTTTTCTTCACTTGGTGACTCTTTGAATTCCTCAAGATGACCTTTCATGGGAAAATACATCCTTACCCTCTTTTTTATTTACCTCATGACTCTTTGACTTCTTCATGGCCCTTCTTTTGACTTTATGTAACCAAAAATATATTCGTTAATATTAAATAAATATCAACACACTTTTGCTAAAATATGAACATTAAAAATACCTTTAGACAATAAATGCTATGGGAACTTTGTCACCAATAATATTAAACTTTTGAAATCAATTACAATATTTCCAACAATCTCTCCCTTTGTCATTGATGGCAACCTCAAACTAAAAATACCACATCTTAAAATTTGTACTGCGCATGCCAACTAAAAAACATACAGTAACTCCCCTTTACTATAACATTTCGTATCTATTCTTATGTCTATTCTTGTACCTATTCCTATACTTCTCCCCCTTTGACATCAATGGCAAAGGGTCTATCCTGGAGCTAACATTTAGCGCTCCCTCAACTGATGTTGAACCTCAATGATAGGGAGTAAAAGAAATTACTCCCAACTTCTCTTAGAGATACTTGAATGTGTCCTTTGGTAGTGCCTTTATGAAGATAACTACAATTTGTTCTATAGTATTGATATATTCTAACTTAACCTGCTGATCTAAAACCTACTCTCTCAAGAAGTGATATTTGACAGGAATATGCTTTGTTTTTTAATGCATAACTAGATTCTTAGAAATATTAATAGAAATTATGTTATCATAAAAAATAGAAATAGGTTCATCATATTTTACCTTGATGTCTTCTAAATTTTTCTTCATCTAAAGTATTTGATTTCAACATAACACTAATATAATATATTATGCTTCAGTTGTAGAAAGTGATATTGAGTTGTGCATTTTTCTTAGCTAGGATACTAAGCTATCACTAAGGAAGAAAGATCCTCCACTTTTACTCTTTCTATCATCCAAAAAACTAGCCCAATCAGAATCTATATAAGTAACCAAAGTGAAATCTCTACCTGTGGGATACCACAATCTATAATCCAATGTCCCCTTGACATATCTGAATATTCTTTTCACCAACTAAACATGACTCTCCTTCAGGGTTGCCTGATATCTCACAACCATGCCTACTACATGCATGATGTCTGGCCTTGTTGTTATCAAATATAAAATATTACCAATCATAGATCTATACAAACATTGATTTGCAATAGGTGAATCTCCATCCTTACTCACCTTGTTCCCTATACCCATTGGTGTGCCAACTAGTGCAAAATCCTCAAAACCAATTTTTTTCAACATTTATTTAACATATTTATTTTTAGATATAAAAATTCCTTTATCTAACTAAAATATTTGTAACCTTAATAAAAATGATAATTTACTAAGCATACACATATCAAATTTTTTTTTCATATTATCAAAAATTTATTTTGTCATCTTTTTAATGTTTCCTCCAAATATTATGTCATCAACGTATACCACAACAATCAACTAATGCTTACCTTCTATTTTGATGTAGAGATTACTATCAACAAAACCTCTCTTGAAACCTTGATCCTACAAGTACTTATCAAGTCTTTCATACCAAGCTTTAGGAGCTTGTTTCAATCCATACAATATTTTTTTCAATCTACATACATGGATACTATTATTTAAGATAAAAAATCCCTTAGGCTACTCAATGTAGACCTCCTCTTCTAGATTCCCATTCAGAAAAGTAGACTTGACATCCATCTGAAACACTTTAAAAATTATAAACACTACATATGCAAGAAACATTCTAATAGCCTCTAGCCTTGCCACTGGTGTAAAAGTTTCTTCAAAATATATACCCTAAATCTGAGCATATCCATTACATGCTAACTTTGATTTATTCTTGGTAACTTCACCATATTCATTCAACTTATTTCTATATACCCATTTTTTTCCTATCACATTTTGATCTTTTAGTCTAGGCACTAATTCTCAAATATCCTTCTTTTCTATCTAATTTAATTCTTCATCCATTGCCTTAACCCAATGCTCATCATGTCTAACTTTTAAAAAAGATCTAGGCTAAATTTTGAATAACAAAAAAAAATTAACTTGCTTAGATTCACTTACCATCATTCTTCTAGTAAGAACTCCTTCATTTATGTTCTTGATGATGTCACTTTCATTATAATTTATTTAGACATATTTAGATGGGGTTTTGGTGTCCTTTTGCTCCTTCTTCTCATCTTCATCTAATTCTTCAAAATCTTCTTCTTCAATGATTTTAGGAGTGTCTACTAGATCACTGGCTCTTTCTTCTAACCTTCATCTATCTTGACACTTGTACTTTCAAAAATCTTCTTGGTTATTTTGTTATAACATTTATAAGCTTTAATTTTACAAGAATATCAAAGAAATATACCTTCATTTGTTCTAGATTCAAAATTACCTAATTTTTCATTGATTCTCTTTATGAAGCATCTGTTGCTAAAAACTCTAAAATAATCAACTATAGCTAGTTTATCTTTCTATAGCTCATAAGGAGTCTTGTCACTTTTAACTCTCAACAACACTCTATTTTAGATATGCACTATTGTACCTATTATCTCTCTCTAATATTTACCTGGTATCTTGGATTCATTTAACATTGTCCTCACCATCTCCTGAACTATTTTGTTTTTCTACTCAACTGCTCTATTTTGCTATGAAGTTTTGGCAATTGAATAATGTATCTTTATCCCATGGTCTTCACAATAATCAATAAACTTATCTAACATGAATTCTCCTCCTCAATCTAATCTCAGGCACTTAAGATTTAAACTAGTTTCATTCTCAACTAAAGCTTTGAATATTTTGAAGTGGTTGAAAGCTTTTGATTTTTTCTTTAAAAATATCACCCAAGTCATACATGTAAAATCATCAATAAGCAACATGAAGTATTTATCACCTTGAGTACTTTGGTTTTTGGTAGGTGCACATAGATTAGTGTGGACAAGCTCTAAAATCTGAGTGGTTAATTATTATTTTATGTAGAACCATATTCTGACCTGCTTCCCATGCTAACATCGTTCATAAATCATGTTAGAGGGCTTTGTGATCTTTGAAAGATCTCTAACTACTTGCTTCTTGCTGATGTTGACAAGATTGTCAAAATTTATGTGTCCCATTCTCCTGTGCTATAGCCAACTTTCTTCAACCTAACTCAAACAACATCTTTGACCTTTGATATTTTATAACATATATAAATTGTTACCTATCCTCTGAGCATCTGCAATCAACACATCTAATTTTTTTCCTAATTTCATAAATTTCTACATAAAATTTTAGTGTGTGTCCCTGATGACACATTTGACATACACTCAATAGATTATGCTTAAGAGCTACATATATAATATTTTCAATGTTAGTTTTAGCATTATCTAAATTTAATGTAATTTTTCTAGATATTCGGATAGTGTTATTGTCTCCAAATTTCACTATGCCACCATCGATCTTATTTAGAGGTATGAACTTGATCTTATCTCTTAACATATGACTTAAACATCCACTATCAATGAACCATGGAGTTTATTCATTTATTTCATGTAAAGTTATTTGGACTAACATAGAATTTTTAGGTTGTTTTTTCTACCATGAACATGTCTAAACTTTCTTCTTGATGAATGGAGCTTTGAAACATTGGTCTTTCTTAACTAACTCAAACATGCCTCAACAATTCTGGGTTGTGTTCAAAATTATTGCACTTGTAACATACTATGTTCTCTTCATCAACACTTGATAGAGGAGCAAAAGAGTTATGACTTCTGCTGGACTATGCATGAGTTTCCTTCTCCTTGTTTCTAAAATTATTAGTTATTTTCTAATAGTGTATTTTATTATAACCATAACCATTATAATAAAAATAATAACCATGAAAAAAAAATCTATTTTGATTTGTGTATCTTTGACATGTTTGCTTTTTGTAGCTCTGTTCTTTCCAACCTTCTTTTTTTGAGCTATTCTCTGCATTCCTAACTTCTTCCCTTTTTATTTCCTCTTTTATAAGGACTTCAACATATCTCTTTTTCTTTTCAAATCTGATACATGTCTTATCTGATATTGATTTTTGACTTTCTAATATCTTATTCAACATGTTAGTGTTATTTTCAAATTTTGAATCATTAACAGTTTTATCATTGACTACTTTATTTATTTTCTTGATATCTTCTTTTAAAGAAGCAATTTTAACAACATACTTTTCACAATCTTCACTTACTTTTTGTAATTGAGTTATTAGATCTTCTTCAATCTTTTTGGCTTCTTTAATGTGTGTTTGTAGATATTCAATTATTTCTTTTGGCTCCTTTTTATTTTTCTTGATCTAGAGCTTCAATCTTTGATTCTTCTTCTCAAGAGATTTTAATTCTTCTAAGGTAAAAATGAGTTCTCCTTCTAGATTCAACTCAACTTCAACATGTTCTTCTTCTTGACCATCTGTACTTTTGCTTGTGGAGGCATCTTCATGCATGGTCATGAATAGAATCTCTTCTTCATCTGAATCATTGACTCCACTATCTTTGACTAAGCTAGGATCTTTAGAATATAAACTCTTCTTCTCAAATCCTTTCTTGAATTTGCCTTTGAAGTTCTTCTTATTTGTATAATTTACTTCTTCATTGTCACCATTATTCTTATCTAGGCACTTAACTATAAAATGTCCAATCTTACCACATTTAAAACATTTATATGGTAATTTTCTTTGATATTTACCTATGCCCTTTTTTGGCTTGCAGATGAATAGAGTTTTTTTGTCATCGTCCTCATCGCTAGAGATATAAATTGATTATTGAATATTAGCCTTATATTTTTTGTGTGTCTTGAAAGTAGCTTCCCTCTTTGAGGGTTTTTCTTGTTTAGTCTACATCTCATATATCGTAAGAATACCATGTAGTTCATCCATCTTTAGCTTGGATAGATCCTTCATATTATCGATTGCTAAAACATTTGCATCATATCTCAATGGTAGAGATCTAAAAACCTTTTATACCACCACTAATTCTTATAACTTTTCTCCAAGACTTTGAATTTGATTAACTATTTGATCAACCTGTAAAAGATAACTTGTTATATTTTTTTCTCTTCCATCTTCAAACTCTCAAACTATCTTCTGAATGTCTGGAGCTTAACGTGTTGAACCTTTCCATCACCTTTGTAAATATTTTCAATATTTACCCAAGTCTCATGAGCAGATTCACATTGTATAAATTTAAAAAATTCTAATTCACATAAACCACATAAAATAACATTTAAAGATTTAACATTATTTTCACTTGCCTTCTTTTCCACATGAGTAGTCACAAGTGTCTGTGGCTCTTCGTATTCCTCCATCATTGCTTACCAAATGTCAAATCCAAGGGCCATCAAATAAGTCATCATCTTTATGTTCTAAAATACATAATTTATCCCATCAAACAAAGGTGCTTATTTGTAAAAAAACCTTCATGTGATCTAGCCACTGTGCTTTCCCCTATCTACCTTCAAGTTGTTAAACTCTTTCTAAAAGAACTTGATCTGATACCAATTGTTAAGCATAAGATATACTAAGAGGGGAGGTGAATTAGTATATCATATATCTTATAAACTTTCACTTAATCAAAATCCACTTAACCATACATTCAAGATATGCAATAAAACTAAAACAATAATTTCACTGCATAAGAGAGAGAGAGAGAGTAAATTTTTACATGGAAACCCAACATGAGAAAAACTATGGAGAACAATCTCAAGTATATGAATGAGAACCAACTTAAATTATAAAGTTTGTAAGCACCAACTTGTAGGAGTACCAACCCCTTTGTTGAGCACCAACACAATAACTATTTGTGAGCATCAACCCATAGGAGCACCAACCCATCATATGTAAAACACAACTATCTCTCAATATTGATTTCTCAACAAATGATAGAACTCTATTATATATCTTTATCTTCTCTCTTCTTTTCTTATATGAAACAATTACAAACCATGCACTTTCTTGCATATTATAAATTGCTTCCCAAGCCTCCTTTTATAGCTTTCCAAATGACCTTTGACATTCACCCTTTGTGATCCTTCAATCCTCATGGAAAATGGCACCACATTTGGATGACCCTTCAAATCCCTTCATTTTAAAAGTCACATGGTGACCTTTTATGAGAAAATGCATCCTTTCCCCTTTTGTCTTTATCTTGGTGACTTTTTGAATTCCTCAAGGTGACCCTTCATGAGAAAATATGCCCTTCCTTTTTTGTCTTTACTTGGTGACTCTTTGAATTCCTCAAGATGATCTTTCATGGGAAAATGCATATTTTCCCTCTTTTGGCTTTACCCCATCACTCTTTTACTTTTTCATGGTCCCTCTTTTGAATTTATGCAACCAAAAATATATTTGTTAATATTAAATAAATATCAACACACTTTAGCTAAAATATGAACATTAAAAACACCTTTAGACAATAAATGTTATGGGGCCTTTGTCACCAATAATGTTAGAGCTTTGACATCAATAAAAATATTTTCAACATAAGTTAGAATTTTAGGATAATTTAAATTCTATGAAAGCAATTAAAAAATATATAATTATTTATTTAACTAATATATATTAAGTAAATAATTGATTTTTAAATATAAGATAACTGTATCTTCAATAACTAGTCTATATAGATTTCTAAATATCAATATTTAATGAGTTAAATGTTCAAAGATGTTTTAAAGGCATTAAACTATTTTCTACTTATAATAGAAATTAAATATCTACTTTCTTGATTTATTCTCAAAAATCTAGACAATTTTAAGTAAAAAAAATCTTATATAATCTTATGCTTATCAAAAACTAAGTCTACATACAAATATAATCATAAAAACAATTTCCATAACCACTTACTAACATTTAAAATAAGTTATACATATAACATTATAAATCTACTCTGTGTGTGTAGGGTCACTAATAATTTATCTAACATCTCTCAACTATGTCATCTACTCCATCCTCTCTGATGATACTCTCCCCCATCATGTTCTAAGTGTAGGATCAATCCTACATCCACCTCACAACAATTAGGTAGTTCATCCAATTCATCATATATATCAACAAATGATGTATAACTAACCAATACACATCCACAATGTACATAATAAAAAAATATAACTATCATATCATGTAATATAATTAACATATAATTTTCCCATAATAGTATATGTCATAAAGCTCAAATTAGAATAATAATAATCAGATAATAATCATATTAATCCATGGATTCAAAGTTTATAAATCATATGGTGAAATTGGGATGTGACAATTGCCCTAGTAGTATTACATATGCTAGTGTGATAAGCTCAAAGAGTGGGATAATGTTGTAAATGTTGATTAGTACAAGATTATTTAATAGCTTTTTGCAATATTTTATTTATAATTTTACTAGTGGATTTTGCTTGGCCATTACATTGAGGGTGATAATGTGTTAATAATTTATGCATAATTTTTAATTTTATGCATAATTATTTCATGTCTTTGTTTTTTAAAATTACCATCATTGTCAGATATTATGGTATGAGGGACTCAAATACAATAAATGATTTGATTGAGAATAAATTTGGAAATGGTAATGATAGTAATATTAACAAGAGGCTTGGTTTTTACCCATTTAGTGAAATATTCATTGGTGGTGATAATAAAAACATGACCATCTTGTAATCTAGGTAATTTTATAATGAGATCTAATCCCCACATAAAGAATGGCCAATGAAAATCCAAGGTTTAGAGTTAATCTGGAAGAGAGTGGTTATGTTCATCATGAAGTTGATAAGTGTTACATTTTTTAACAAACTTAATGGCATATATTTCAATAGTAGGCCAAAATTAATCCATGTGTAGGCATTTGGAAGCTGTAGCATGACTGCTACAGTGATCGCCATAGATAACCCATGTGCTTATTTAAGGAGAGAAGTAACTTCTCATATTACACAACGTAGTAAAGTGCCTTTTGCATTACAATAATAGAGAGTGTTGTATTGAAGTACATATTTGAATCCTTATTTATGAATGTGAGTCTTTTCATAAGATTCTGCTTATGGAGGATAAGTATGATGCTCGATAAAATCAATGATGTTTTTATACCATGAGCTCTGTCAGATAGTGACAATTTATATTTGAAAAATAAGAGATTCATTTTTATTTTGTAAAGGTATTGAGAATCATGTATAACTTGATGAAGATGAAATAGTGATGTTGATGAAGTGAGATAATCAACTATAGAATTTTGTTATCATGGGATTGGTTTGATAGTGAAAGAGATGAACTGTTTGGTAAGTGTAGTGGCCATTTGATGATATGCTATAAGTTTTTCACTTTTATATTTATAATATAAACTAAATTGATGACATTTGAGTTGTTCATTACCTAAATCATGTAAATATAAAATGTCTAAATCGATTATGGCTTTCAAGCCTAGTATTAAAGTTTCATATTCATCCATATTATTAATGACATCAAAAATTAATTGAAATGTTAGGGGTATGATTTTACCATGTGGGTTTGTTAAGATACAACCTTTCCTATCTCCTTGAATATATTTTGCACCATCAAATTAAAGTGTCCCATTTTATTCATGTAAGTCAATTGTAACTTATGATAATTTTTCAATGCCTACTTTGGATTTAGTTTTAGAAGGAGGAGGATCAAGTTCTTCATGGTTATTTGTTTCTACATAAACATTGAAATTATGGAAGTAATTTTTGAGTGAAATTTCTTGGTTAAGACCTTTAATATAATTATTTTTTTCACCAAGAATAGTATCTTGAAGGTGATTTGTAGGTGGTAGGGAGGTAACTACAAGTTGATATGTGATGACCCAACCTTTGATAGATTTTTGTGCAATTAATTTGAGATCAAATTACATTAATAAGACCATCTATTTGTCAATTATATATCTAGGTAGGAAAGCCTTGGAGAAGAAATGATGAAGTGGGTTAGAATAAACAATGACATAAGTTGTTTGATATAGCATATAATGATAAAAAAAATTCAGCAACAAAATAGACAATTAAATCATCACACTCTAATTTTGTATATTATTTCTCATAATAGATTAAACTATGACTAATATAATATATAACATATTCTCTACCAGTATTGTCTTGTTGGGTGAGTATTGACCCAACTAATATGGGGGTAGATTATGTATATATAATTAATGGATGGTGTTTTGAAGGTGGGAAAATATTAGGAGGATGAATTAAAGATTATTTCATGCTATCAAATAATTTTTGGCATGAATCTATCCATTCTAAGGGATTATCCTTTTTGAGAAGGGATATAATGGAGTAGATATAGTAGGCCATTTAGGAATAAAATAATGTTACCCTAAGTTTTCCAAGATATGTTTATATATTTGGAATGGAGTGAGGAATAGGCATGTTAAAAATAGATTTAATTTTATATGGATTGAAATTAATACCTCAATGAGAAACTATAAAACCTAATAATTTACCATAAGTAGCATTGAACACACATTTTTATGGTTTAAGTCTAACTTTGAATTTAATGATTCATAAAAAATGATAGCTAAATCATGAAGGTGAGTCTTATGTATTTTATATTTGTCATTGAGATCAAACACATATGTTTTGATGGTTTTGTGAATAAGATCATGAAAAATATGTGTCATTTCACATTGATTAGTAAGTCTGGTATTTTTAGGACTGAAAAGCATTTTAACATAACAAAGGTGCCCCATTTTATGGTAAATGTGATTTTATGTTGATCTTTGAGAGCTATGTGAATTTGGCTATGTTGATGCCTCTAAATGTACCATAGATGTCCTTAATTTTCAAGAACACTTCTCATTTTAGAATTCTAGGAATTTAGAGAATGAGTAGTAGGTTGTGGTAAATTGATGTTACCTATGGTGAAATAGTGGCAAAGCGATGTTTAACTATCCATACAAATTCATAATAATTGATGGTTGGGAGCCATCATGGTCTAATATATAAATTTCAAGTATATTTTCTAATGCTTAGTGAATTATGATCCAGACTTAAGCTACAAAATAATCTAGATGGATATTCATAATGAAGTTTAAACTAAAGTGATTTGGTGTAAAACAGAGAAAAGAAAAGGGGAAGGCAGAAAATAAAATGAGTGATTGCCTATCTTAGTCTCAAATATTATGACAAAGCATCAACTACAACTGAGTATGCATTCAAAAAAATATATAATTTAAAATAGACTAAGCTTAGATTTCACTATATACTAGGCAAACTTTGAAGGATAATGTAAAGAATCACAAGTAAGAACCATGTTTACTTTTAAAGATTTACTACTATAATCAAATAGCATTTGCACATCTGAATACAGAGTAAAATGAAGTGAATTAAATCCAATATCCTTTAACTAATCTAACATATGCATAAATTAGAAACCATGTGATTAGAAAATGCAAGCTATAATTCAAAGAAACTATTTAAATTTAAGACATAAAACTAGCAATTGAGAGAAAAGTTATGTTAGAAATTGACATATCAAATATGGAAAATATTTGTAGAAATCCTTGATTATATTAATTACTCCAAGTATACAAAATTTTCTTGAGATTCTCTCTTCTTAAAATATGGTGATACATGCCTTTTATAGAAAGATAAGGTAGTACACTAGTCAGTTACAACATATAGGTGTACAAAAGATAAAGACAATTGTCCTTCCTTTAAAAGTTATAAAATACACTTGTCTTTTACAATTAGACTGACCTAGGGTTAATATGCTAATAGACTATCATATGCCTTAAAAAATAATATTCCTTTTTAAATATTAAAATGTTTTTACAAAAGGAATATTAACTACTAGGTGGACCTATTGCTTTGGGACTCCCCTATAGATCCTATAGTTGTTCCATAGCCTTCTAATGTTGATCCTTGATCAAATCCAAGTCCAAAATATGATTCAAGAAGTAGAAATATAATTAGCTAGGTCATTGAAGTCTTTATCATCTCTGACCATAGCTTCCTTGATACTCCTAGCCTCTGCAATCTTTTCCTTAGCTATGAGGATCATGTCAAAGATTTTGTTATTGTCCCTACTATACTAGACTGGCCTTTGATCTTACTCTTAACTAAATACTTTACCAAATTGACCCTATGTTTATATTCAAATTCATCAATGATTCCAAAGGCTAAGGTCTTGGTAGGATTGGCCAACATTATGCTAAGTAGTTGCTTGATCCAAGAAATCAACTCTTCATTGTCCCTAAGGAGTCTATCCAAGCCTATTGACCAAGTACTAAGATTATATATTTTATCCACCACTATCCCTAATGCAAAATTTAGGTGACCTTGGCTAATATATTTAAATTTGGGAAGCTTGTTCCCAATCCATATGTTGATGAGATCTCTCAACTTGGTCTCTACCCCTTACCATTCTGATATCATTCCTTTGGCCACTTTACTTTGTTGGATCAATGCATCTTGATTCATCTTCATGTACTATATGGAATTAAAAATATCAAAAAATGAGGCTTCAAACATGTCCAAAATAACATTAGGAATAGATAGAATAGCCTATGTCTCTAGGTTCTCTTTTTCTTTTTCCAAATTCTAGATCCTCTGCTTCATTTTTTAGATCCTAACCTTGGCTTGAGCTAACTGAGCCTCAATTAAGCTCTCAACATCCTCTTCATGAATGGGATGTTATATTAGTTTCTACCCTTAAACTAAGGTCAGACCCATAAATGGTTCAACTTTTTGGAAGTTGAACTCTTTAGTTCCTATTATTACTTTCCTCATGGTGACCCTTTCTAGTCTAACTATCTCTGGATTGAATTGGACAGTGGTGACTGGTTATGTATATGATGGAGGCTATGTAAACTTGAATCTTATGTTTTTATATAATATTATAGCATATAATCTCTTGCTCTTTAACCCTACAGTGATTACTATCCTCCTTTCTTCTTCTTCTATCATCAAAGCCTTGATCCATGGCTTTATGTCATCATGCACCTTTATGTCACCAACCTATGAGTGGGAGAGAGAGAGAATCTTTTGAGATTTGAAATAGATGAACCAATCACGGATTATTGGTCCATAGATGGGGAATTTCTCATTGAATAGATTGATCTCACTAGTGGGGTGAGTGAGGGTTAATCTTGGCTTCTTTCTTGGTCCAATAGGGACCAATGCCAACTCTACCCTCTTATTTTCTTGGGGTGTCACTAGTACTATATCAAGAGCAACCTATTTTCCTTTAAACTCCTTAGGCTCCCCTACTTGGACTTATGTCTCTTTAATTTGATCCTCCTCCTTATTGGTTCCATATACCTTAGTAAGATCTCTGAGGGCACCTTGAATGGTTTCACCTAGTTCCAGTGCAATCGTGTCTAGACAATTAATTAGAGATGGAGGCCTTTAGGGTAGTGTTGAGGATGAGGGTCCCTCTCTAGGTCTCTCTTCTAATTTCTCCTTACCATGTCCTTGCTTAATTTGTCTCTGGGGTGGTGGTTTCTCCATTTGAGGCTAATCCTTGGGTGGTATAGAACATGAGGGTAGCAAATGATATTGGAGAGGATGCATCTACCACACCTCTTCTATTAGTTTATCATCACTTGATAAAAAATTCTCTAGCTTAATTTTATACCCGTTGATCTTAGCCAACACCTCTTCATAGTTCTTTGCCTTGATGTAAATGGTGTTATGGACACTAAGATGATGCACATATACTAGCTTGGGGATCTATTTTTCCTTCAAATGAACACCCACTATGTTTTTGGGATCCCACATTTTGAGCTCATCCAATTGGAATTCAAATGAGTCCCTATGCTTAGACATGGTCTCAACTTACTTTCAATCTTGTAGCATGGTCCTTCCAATGATTAGAGGAAATGGGTGGAGAAGACCTTTCCTCTTTTCCTTACAGACCCCATCAACACCATTGATGAGTTGGGAAGCAATTTCTTGCTCTACTAACTTACTAAGAACATATATAAGCAATTTTTAGGATTGGGGCATGATTCCCTCAATTTGGATTACAATGCAATCTAGATAAAACTAGATATCCACCATCATCTCTACATATTTATTGATCAATGGGTGAACCCTAGGCATGGGATAACTTATGATGGCTTCCATCAGAGCAAGATGGATGCAATCATAGATGAATTTCATGTGGTTCCTATACTTGAAGATGTGCAATTTTGAATAGTGGTGGGATATAGTGGTTTTTCCCTTAAGAGACCAATTTATGATGCTTGGGAAGCTGATAGAGGCAAGTAGGGCATATAAAAAGTATGACATCATATAAAATTACTTGGTTGTCTTCCTTTTGATAGTGGTGAACTGCTTGGCTAGGAAGACACTAATCAAGTCTCCAATTAGAGGGGTAAGCTTCTCTTCCACCATGAAATATACATAAGGGACCCAGGTCTTGTTTGCATATGTGGTTGAGGGGGATCCTAATGCTATATTTAACAGGGTCATGATTACCCTGATCCTTTCCCTATACTAGACTATTGGGATCTTACCCTCAAAGTCTCTGAAGACATGGTTCCCTTGGTACAACCATGGTTTGAGGATAGTATCCAGGTCATGTTTTTTGGTCTACTCCCTAATTTTAGACAAGTCTATATGGGGTATTATGAGCTTATATAAAATTTTAAAGGCCAAAGGGGAAATGTAGGCTACTTTATTAGAATTTCCTTCATAGATGATCTAGTCATTATCTATCCTACAGTCTATGAATATTAAAACAAGCACATCAATACAATGAAGTACCTTTGGTTTCATAGCAATGTAATGAAGGTCAAACATTTGAATGGCACCCAGTTCATAATGCTTCCTACTAATCATGGCAATTCTCTATTCCTCCTTGGTGATGGGTTTTAGCTCTTTTATGGTGAAGAAGAGTTTAGACTAATTCTTATTTCCATTATTTAGGGTTATAATGTCCAATTTAGTATCCTTGAAGATTCTCCCTTCATTGTCTATGGATAGGTAGAGCTCTATTTCTTCTTTCAACTATTGCCTATGATATGCCATGGCTTGTACTTCTACAAAATTTTCACACTAGATTACAATTGATCATTGTGATGTTCTTTTACACTCAAAAACATAATTAAGCTTCTCTCAGATTGAAATGTAACCAATTGATTTTACCTAGGTCTCTTTTATGCAAGGTTTAGGGTTTTAGAGCTTTGATGGTGGTAGTTCCTCTAACATTTGGCTCATACATTATTGGGGTTTTATTTGAACCTTTGCCTCTATACCTTTGCATTTTTTAGCACACAAGATCTCTTATTTTGTATTTTTTAACTTGTGTGGTGCTAATGTGGCATTGACCTGGACCTTTTGTGGCATTTTTCATAAATGCCTTTGAGCACTAGCCATTGGCATTTAAAATGCCTTCTTTTATTTTTCACCTTCAAATGAATATCTTATAATTTATTGTGAGCCATTGATCATGATTTGAGCCCAAGTCTTGTGATTGGCTCCTTTTGGTATCAAGCCTCATAGTTATGCCACTTGGCATCTTCATGTGCCTTTTGAAAATTCTTTGGTGCTTTCACACCATTAGATCTTAGAGCATGATAAAGCACGAACTATTGGATCATCTATCAATTCTACTTTGAATGTGCTTTCACCACACATCAAGCTTGTGGGCTCTCAGGACTCTATTGAAAAATCTATGAGGTATTTGTGTCATTAGATCATTCTCCCATGATGAAGTGTGATATATTAATCTAAAAAAAATCCCAAACTTTAAGTTAGCACATTATTAAGGTAGGGACTTAGGCTTAAAATTCTTAGGCTAAGGTTTATTTCATGTTTATTAAATATGAAATAAACTTTAGGCTAAATTTTTTATGCCTATATATTTTGGATTCATACAAAGGAGACCATGGATAAATATTTTAAGCCAAAGTTTACACTATGTTAAATAAACATAATGTATACTTGGGCTAAAATATTTATGTCAAGTCCATAGAACATGTTCAAAGGGATCAAAATGATATAATGACCTAATGTCAAAATAGAATTTTATTACATTAATAAACACACTAAAACCTTTGGTTAGAAGCATTTGGTCTAAGTTATACGTTACAAAGACTCTTTAAAATAAGACTTAGTATAAGTCTATAGTTTAAGGTTCATGGTATTTGAATAAAATACAATAGGGATCTTAAAGTATAGACTTAGACTAAGTTTATTTTACATATAGTTAGACCATAAGATCATTTCAATATTTATAGATTGAAGATTTCCAATGTTTGAGCATCTTTTAGGAGATTTTAGTCATCTACAAATTAAATGAGCTTTCTAGCAACATTTTGGAGTGTATTTTAGTCTCGAGTAAGATAATTCATTAGCTTAAATTTGAAGGTATCGTGGATGTCAAATACATCCTCATAGATATATAATGATGTTCATGTGAATGTCAATGTAAAACTAGTGAAGATTTTATTTTGTTGAGCTTAAAGTTGACGATCACATAGATGTCAAATACATCCTCACAAACATCAAATGTGGTTATGAAAACATAAAATTTAAGCTCATCAAATTTCCATGACCTAATGTGAGAGTGCCATTTGCTACCTCCACAGGGCTTCTAAGGATCTTGGGCTCAATTTGCTCCATTGGATTAGGATTTGTGAGGAAGTGAGAGCCATTCGATCATGATTTGTGAGATTTCTTATGATTGGTTACTTTTTTTGGGTGGACCCCTTAGATTTTAACCTATGAACATGAAAATATCATGTGTCATCTCCATCAGCTTCCTAGACTTTTCAATTTTCAATGAGGTCTTTACATTATCCATTCTTTGGCCAGTGACGAAGTGAGAACCAATTATCAAAATCTGAGAGCTTGAATGTGATTGGTCTAAGGACTAAGTATTGGATTCTATCAAGATTTCCTGATGTCATTTGATTGAAAGGTCGTGAGGAAGTGTGAACCATTATATATTATGAGTTTCATACCTTTTATGCCAAGACTAGGGTTTTCCTTGCTCCATCCAATCAAGCCCAACAATGAAGCACGGTCCATTGGATCTACAAAAATGCATAGAAATTAAGTTAGAACTCAAGATTAAAGTAGTACTTAGGCCAAGGTGTTAAGGCTAAAGTCTCATTTGTATTAATAAATATGATGGGGCCTTAGGATTAAGACCTTAGGCTAAGGTATAAAGCAAAGGGGCTAAGCTAAGAAATATTAAAAGGGATCCTATGAAACTGTCGTTAGACTTAATTAGGAATATAAAGAAATTTAAAGGGGGAAATAATAAAGGGAACCAAGTGTTTCTAGGCTAAGTTTAAGTTGTGTTAAAAAACATGACTTAAAGCTTTAAACATGACAATTATTCTTAAATCCAAAATAGGTTTTAAAGGTTACTATCAATTTAGTTTTTGTCAATATTCAAGTTTGAATTGAGGGTTTTCCAAGGTTTTAGAATGTAAATTTTTTAGGAAGAACACCATGGAATCTATAACTAAAATCCATGAAAACCATTTATTAGTAATGTTAGACAAAATTAAAGCAAAACATAGTCAATAAGCATGTCCTTAATAAACCGGATGATCTTCAAATTCTATAAATGATCCTAACATGTCATACTTTCATGTTTAATATTTAGGGTTTCTCAAGGGTCCCTAATTTTTAGGAATAGGGGTATGTTAGCCTCAACAAATGACAACTTCTATGGGAAACATAACAATATGTTAGAACCTAGAGACTCTAATTTAGACAAACAATTAGATCATCCACTCCATTAGATCCATATCACTATCCAGATCATTTTATGGTTGAAATAAACCTTAGACTTGTAGAGTTAGGGTCAAACATCAAGACATATCCATACTATGTGTGTGCTTTGATTCCACTTACCATTTGCCATGGGATTCAAGAAATAACTTCCATGTTTCATGTCCTTAATCATTAACACTAATTTGGAACATGTTTAGATATTCATTAAGAAATATGCTTTTTTCTCAAGGAAGGCTTGGGCATTGCTCTGCTACTAACCAAGCATCCATAGCCCTGAGAGAGATGACTTTGGCTCCACTCAAGGCCTTTATTCACTACCATCTAGGCATCCATATCCCGAGTGGAGTTTACTAAAACCACCTATGCTTGAAAGCTTTTGATATTATTTTCTCTTTTTTTTAGTTTTCTAGGACTTTATGCTTTTAACATGGTTGGGAACTAGGGTAGCCAAGGTTTAAGGATTTGTTCAAGTGTTTGATCTTTAGAGAATCATCTATAGTTGCAACCCTTATCCCATGCAAGGATGTTGATTAAGTTCTAGTGTAGCTATATAATGATATTTTGAGCTCTCACTCTATAATTGAAAATCTTATTCAAACCAATTTAAGGTTAAGATAATGCTTAAGTTTTTATGGAGTGATTGGCTTCTTCTATTGGTATTTATTAGTTTCTTCAAATTATAACATAGGCTTACATTCCAAAACCATGGTCATAATATCCCTAAGGTACATACCTACATTTCTAAATTTTAGGAATTTTAAAATAAACTACCTAAATTTGAGCTCGATATTGTCTAAAAGAACTTATTAGAATCAAGAATAAGGCAACAAAAATAAGCACACAACAAAAATCAAGAAAGAAAAGGAAATCAAATAAATATATACATGCTTATATACAAACAAGGGATAAGAAAGAAAGAACTTGAAATAAACTAAGCTAGCCTACCTACACTAAATCTAACCATCCTATAGTTTACTTCATAAATACCTCAGGAGGAGTAGAGAAGTAGTGCTTGAGGTATTCCCCATTGGTGGGCAATGTAAACTCTATTCCTTATATATCTTTGAGCTTGCAGGTGCTATTCCCTAGTGGCCAATCCACAAAGGTGTGAATTTGTCATGTTTTCCCTTAGGCTTAGATGCTTTGTCCTAAAGGAGAACTATGTCCCCTTGTTTGAACACCAAAATTTTTGATATTTTATCAAACCATCTTTTCACTATGGTCTGATGCCTACTAGAATCAACAAAGGCTTTATCCCTTTCATCTTTCATCTAAATTATGTCTAGCAATATTGAGTTTGCTAATTCTTGACCCTCTTCCATATATTCTTACATGAATCTATACATGGGCAAATTAAGAGTGATAGGAAAGATTGGTTCTTGGCCATACACCAATAGAAAATGTGATGCCTTCAAGGCTTGTTTAATTTTAATATTATCTACCCATAATACATACTTAAGCTACTTGTACGAAGTCTTAGGTTTATCTTCAATATATCTCTTGATTGCTTTCATCAAATTTTTATTGGTAGACTCAAAACCTCCATTCCCTTGGGGATAATGGTTGGATGAAAACCTTAGATAGATATCATTATCATAAGCCCATTCAATCATCTCTATGGATGAAAATGCAGACCCATTGTCACACACTAGAGAGACTGAAGCTCTAAATCTACTACAAATGTTTTCTTATAGGAATTTGATCACTTCCTCCATCTTGCATTGTTTAGTGGCTAAAACTTCAACCCACCTTATACAATAATATATGGTAGTCGAGATGAATTTGTGACCTTCAGATGAATTTGGGTTGATCACTCCTAAAAATTCCAACCCCCATTGTGCAAATGGTTTATCAACCATGATTGGTTATAGAGGCATTGCTACCTTAGGATCTTTGGTGCTAAAAATCTAGCAAGAGTGACATTCTCTCACATACTTATGAGCATCCTTGAAGATAGTTGGCCAATAGTATCTAGCTCTAAGAATTTTATGTGCAATAGTCTTCCCTGATGGGTGTTTATTGAAAAAATTCTCATGGAAGGTACTAATGATTTGAGAATCTTCCTCTTTTGAAACACACCTAAGGTAGACTCCCTCAAAGTTTTTCCTATATAAGATTCCATTCTTGATTAGTTAATTAGTAGCTTTGAGCTTTAGAGCCCTATTTTTCTCCCTTGTCATCCCTACAAGACATGTACCATTGATTAGCAAATGGATAATAGAATCATACCATTCACTAGATTGAAATTTCTTTTAGTAAACTTGCATAATACTTAACCTAGGGATGGTATTACCAATCATTTGGATCAAACCTTGGAACCTTACCAATTTTTTGTTTTCATTTCTATATCATACTCCTAAAAAATAAACATCCACTTACCTCTGCATTCTCTAAGCTCATTTTGGCTTAGCATAAGCTTTTTGGTAGGTTCAGGTAGAATTGCATGCATTTTATTTCTAAGGATATATGCCTAAATTTATTTATTGCCTTTACTAATGCATATGCCTACTTATCAATTAATGAATAGTTCAACTCAACATTCTTAAAATTGGTGCTCATAAAATCTATTAGGTGATCACACCCATTAATTTTTTGAGTCAATACAACATCCATGGTATGATCAGAGGCAAAGGAGTAGAGAAGAAGTCATTTGAAAAGTTAGGACTTATAAGGACTAGAGCTTGGCATTGATATCATTGAATGAGTTTCTAGATTCTTCATTCCATGTGATGTTGGCATCCTTCTTCAGCATGTCATTCAATGGCTTGACAATATCTACAAATCTAGTCATTAATTTCCTTACAAAGTTTATCTTACCAAAGAATGATTTTAGTTCTTTCTTACTATTTGGGAGCTCTATTTTGGATATAGCCTCTACCTTTTTAGGATCTATATAGATCCCTTCCTTGGTTATAACAAGTCCTAACAGCTTGACTTTAGTAACACATAAAAATATTTCCTTTGGGTTTAAGGAAATCCCATACCTTGTGCATATTTGAAACATTTCTACAAATGCATGAAGTGATCTTCCATTTTTTTGAAAAAACTATTAGATCATATAAATAATGATGCATTTACCTATCAAACCTTGGAAGGCATAATCCATGGCCCTTTTAAATGTATCTCCTACATTTATTATCCCAAAGGGAATTCTATTGTATACAAAGGTCCCCCACTTGGTGGTGAAAGTTGTCTTCTTTGTCAACTAACACCTGGTTATAACCTGAAAAGCCAACTAGAAAAGACACTATGGTTGAACCTGAAACAACTTGTATAACCTAGTCAAGAGAAGGGAGAGGATAGTTATCCTTCTTAGATGATTTATTTAAGTTTCTAAAATCAATACAAAGCCTAATCTCATCATTCTTCTTCTTTACTAGCACCAAATTAGCCACCTAGGTAGAATGCCTAATGAGGAAGACTATCCTAGCATCTAGTAGTCTCTTAACTTCCTTAAAGATCATTGGTTCTAAGACAAGGTTTATAGGCCTCTATTTCTACTTGAATGGTTTGTAGTTTTCTATAATAGGGATGCTGTGAGTGATGACCCTTGGATCAAAGATCTTTAAGTCATCATAATACCATGCTATGGCATCCCTGTTTTAGGTAAGGATCTCTATGGATTTTTTTTCTCAATGTTTATACAATATTTTCTAATGTTTAATAGCTAAGGCTAATCTTGGAGACCAAGATCAACAACATTATAGTCCTTCCCACTAACCTTAGGAATCTTAGAAACCTCAGCTAGTTTGTCTTGATCAAATAGTCTTTCTAAATAAATCATCACCTTAGGGATCTTTTTATCATTCAACTGAATGACTTGACCATCAAACTTGTCCTCCTTAGGTGTATTTTCATTAATCTCATCAATAATATGAGTATAAAATGATCCAAAATTAGTCATGATATCTAATATCTATTGATCATCATTAAAAACTTGAAAATGGTTAACATTATTAGGCACTAAAGGATAAGGAATTAGTTCAATGATAAAATTGGGTGAATCTTGGTTGGGCATGAGGTTGGCTGCAACAAATTTCAACTCATCAATAACTTGTTTTTCTTGTCTTGGGATGGAGGCAATGTTAAAAGCATCAAAGGACTCAATAAAATCCTAAAACTAAAACTTATGCCTTTTGAGGTATGAGAGCTTGCATTTGGTATTTGCTTCTTACTTCGTTGAACACTAGTTCTAAATCCCCATAAACTAGTAGTTCTTTGACCTTATTCTTTATATAAAATTATAAACCTAGGATAAAAGCTTCATACTCAGTAATATTGTTAGTGCAAGGGAATTGGATACTATATGAAGCATGGTATTTCTTACCAATAGGGTCAGTAAGGACAATGCCTACTCTAGATCCATCCTTACACCTAGCACCATCAAAATGTAATTTCCAAAGTCCAAAAATAACATGAACACTCTTGGGATCACATACCTTATCAATTTTTAGGGTGAAAACCCCTAAGTCTGAGTCAATTATGTTGACCCTCTCATTCATAACATTATACTCAGTGATCATGTGTTTCATCCTTGGCTCTCTCTCAACCCTGATCTAATTAGGAACTCCCTTCCAAGGTAGCCACAATTGTGAGCAATCTATGGACATGTAACCATTCAGATCCTTGGTCCATTCCCTACTCAACAAGATTCCATAAACATTAGGTATATCAAAAACTTGAATATCAATGAATTATTGCACTATAGGTTCAGAAGCTAACTATATATGAACATGTAATAACTCTCCAACCACTTTGACCCTAGAGTTGTCTAATTTGGTGATAACCATATCAAAAGTTATAAGTGTTAAACCAATCTATTTGCATATACCTATAGGCATGATATTGGTAGATACACTAGAATATAACAAAAATTGTGCAAGTTCTTATCAAACATCCTAACAATAAGAAGGAAAGGAGGAGATTCTTATTTAGCCTTGTGTATAGTCACATTAACATGGTTAGCCTTGGGTGGATCATTATATTTCTTAGACAAAGATTCCATCAAGAGGTCCCTTTGCTCTATAATATATGTAAGTTCATGCAAAGTGATGTTAGCCTTTATTTTCTTCATATCCTCAATAATGTTATATCTAGTTTTATTAGAAGAACTAGGAATATCAATGTTGGGATTAGAGGTACTCCTTTTAGGTGGCTCTAGATTATTGATTGAAGAGGTGTTTGGAGGAGTTCCAAAGTTGTTTGGAGGTATTGAGGTGGTTAAGGGCTGCCTTTGATTTCTATTCCTCAAGGGATAGGTCTTCTTTAAGAATTGTTGAAAGGCTTGGATCTCCTCAGGGATCTCATTAGGCTCATTCTCTTCTTGAAAATGGAAATCAAAAGTGTCTACCATGAGACTTGATCAAATGAATTGGATACAAAATCACCTATACCAATTTATTTGTTAAGGACCACTTCAAATAAATCCAACTCTTCTTGGAAAGCTTTACAAAACTCTATACAATAAATCTCACCATGCTTGGTAATGCAATGCACTCTATAGTAATTAGGTAATGCAATATTAGTAAGATTAATTTCCATTTTATTATTGATATAAGATGGTTCATTATCCTTGTTATTATAGAAACTATCATTCTAAAATCTATTGTTTGGCATATTAAACCTTTGAAATGAGAAATTATTACCATATTTTTCAGCAGTATTTCCAACTTATTTTTTTAGCTGAAGAAAATCAGTGCTCAACTTTTGGACCATTTTTAGGATAGACTCATTCTCATTTTTAGGAGTTTTATAATTATGTACCTAGTTATTTTTAGCACCACCAATTGGTACTAAATCTCTTTGATCATTTACATTGAAGTGATTAGTAGGTATAATCAAGAAATCTAAATTTTGTTTGGGAACAACATGACTCAAGGGTAATTGATTAAGGTTTAGGAGTTGATTTAATGCTAAGATATTCTAGTTGTTATTTAGAAAGATGTTCAAAGTAGGCATATGTGGGTTGACTTTTGGGACTGAGTAAGCCATTTGACCTTAGGGTTGCATTTGGTCATTGATGGTCACTAATTCAGAATAGGCTTGGGCCAGTGAAGTTATAGCTGGGATGGATTTTTTTAAGAACATAGAGGTCATGGTATCCATTGCATTCTTGTAGATATCTAGAGCTAAAACATCATCAGGATATATATGGTTCTATGGTCCTAATATACATTTTTAAAAATATAGCATTGAAGGACCTAATAGGCTCACTTTCATCCCTTCTAATGGTTGTGAATTGGTGATAAATAACACAAGGACTAAGAATCTTGCCAAATTGATCTATAAAAATGTTAGTAAATCCATCCTAACTAGTGATATAATTGACATGCAAGTTCAAGAAACATTCATAAGTAGCATATTTAAAGGTAAAAGGGAATAACATGTAAGCTACATCTTTATGCACAACATTTAATAACCTTAAGGTAGATTTACAAGATTTTATGTTCTCTTCAGTAGTTACTATACCCATTACACTAAATGTAGGTAAATACTTCTCAAGGTTATGTGGGAGATCATTTACCATACTTGGTACATTAATTGAGGAGTCTCCCAACCAATCCATACTTGAATGATAGTGTAAGGTAAAGGTATCTTGAAGAGGTGAAGTTTTCAAATATTTGGATCTCCTTTGTCTTCCTTTATCATGCTTGGATTTTATATAAACCTCAAGTTCAAGAAAAGGCTCTTTTATTTCTAAGTGTGATCTGGTTTGAATGTTTGGAAATTCTACCTTGAAGGTTGAAGATCTTGTTTGAAATATGATGTATTAGGATAATATTTATAATAAACAAGGATTAAAATTGCATATTAAGCTCATTTTGTAATTATTGCACAAAGAATAGTAAATGACATTGATCTTTGCCTAAAATAGCTCACAGATGTATCCAATTATGCTAATATGATCTATCTTTATAATTTTAAGCTCAAATAAACTCATATCTATGAAATATATGCCAATATTTGATCAAAATAATCTGTCTTAACCTCAAATACTATGGATTTTCAAATCTTAAGCTAAATTTATCAAAAACAAGCATCAAATCTCAAAGAGCCTTAATCTTTGCCTAAAGAATCACAAAGATATGTCACAAACCACAAAGATCAAGGATATTTATAATTTTTATAAAATAATTTACTAAAAAACACAAAGATAAACTAATCTAAGATCAAAACATGCTAAGGTTAGCAAATATTCAAATAATTCATGAATGGGCCCCCCTTCTAGCACCAGTAGGGACTTGTTGATGCCTCTAAATGTACCATAGATTTCCTCAATTTTCAAGAACGTTTCTTATTTTAGAATTCTAGGCATTCATAACATGAGTAACAAGTTGTGATAACTTGATGTTACCTATGGTGAAATAGAAGTAAAACAATGTTTAACTATCCACATAAATTGATTATTAGGAACCATCATGGTCCAATCTATAAATTATAAGTATCTTTGCTAATGCTTAGTGAATTATGATCCAAACTTAAGTTAAAAAATAATATATATGGATATTTATAATGAAGTTTAAACTAAAGTGATCTGGTGTAAAAAGGAGCAAAGAGAAGGGGAAGGAAGAAAAGAAAATGACTGATTGCCTATCTTAGTCACAAATATTATGACAAGCATCAAATGCAATTGAGTATGCATTCAAACCAATAAATAATGAAAAATATCCTAAGCTCATATTTCACTATAATTAGGCAAACTTTGAAGGATAATGTAAAGAATCACAAGTAAGAACCATGTTTACTTTAAATATTTACTATTATAATCAAATAGCATATGCACATCTAAATAAAGAGTAAAATGAAGTGAAGAAACTCTAAGATCCCTCAAATAATCTAACATATGCACAAATTAGAAACCCTGTGCTTAGAAATACAACCCAAAATTCAAAGAAACTATTTAAATTTAAGACATAAAACTAGCAATTGAGAGCAAAACTATGTTTGCAATTGACATATCAAATAGGGACAATCTTTGAAAAAATCCTTGATTATATTAATTTCTCCAAGTATACAAAATTTGATCAAAATTCTCTCTTATTACAAGATGGTAATACATTCATTTTATAGAACGATAAGTTAATGCATAGGTTAGTTACAACATACAAGTGTATAAAAGATAAGGATAGTTGTCCTTCCTTAGAAAGTTCTAAAGTACACTTTTCTTTTACAATTAGACTAGCCTAAGGGAAATATGATAACAAACTAGCATATGCCTTACAAAAGAATATTCCTATTTTAAATATTAGAATGTTTTAACAAAAGAAATATTAACTACTAGGTAGGCCCATTGCTTTGAGACTCTTCTATAGATCATGCAGTAGTTCCATAGCCTTCTAATGTTGATCCTTGATAAACTCCAAGTCCACAATAGGCTTTAAGAAGTAGACATCCTCATGATTAGCTAAGTTTTTAAAGTCTCTATCATCTCTGACCATAGCTTCCTTAATACTCATGACCTCTATAATATTTTCTTCAGCTATGAGGATCATGTCAAAGATTTTGCTATTATCCCTACCAAACTAGCCTTGGCTCTTACTCTTAACTAACTGCATTACCAAAGTGACCCTATATTTATATTCAAATTCATCAATGATTCCAAGGATGGAGGTCTTAGTAGGATTAGCCAGCACAGTGCCAAATAGTTACTTGATCTAGGCAATCATTTCTTCATCATCCCTAAGGAGTCTATCCAAGCATATTAACCAAGTACATAGACTCTGTATTTTGTCCACCACTATCCCTAATGCAACATTCAAGTGGCCTAGGATAATATCTTTGAATTTGGGAATCTTTTTCCAATCCATATGCTAATGAGATCTCTCAACTTTGTCTCTACCCCTTGTCATTTTTCTATCATTATTTTGGCCACTTTACTTTTTTGGATCAATGCATATTACCTCATATTCATATACAGTAGGGAATTGAACATATCAAAAAAGGAGGCTTCAAACATGTCCAAAATAGCATCATACACAGATAGAATGGCCTATGTCTCTAGCTTTTCTTTTTCATTTTATAAATTCTAGATCCTCTATTTCATTCCTCAGATCCCAACCTTGTTTTGAGCTGACTAGGCCTCAATTAAGCTCTCAACATCCTCTTCATGAATGGGATGTTCTCCTGGCTATTTCCCTTCAATTGGGGTTAGACCCATAAATGGTTCAACCTTTTCGAAGGTGAACTCTTCATTTCCTATTATTTCTTTCCTCATAGTGACCCTTTCGAGTCCAACTATATTTTGATTGAATTAGACAATGTTGATTAGCTTTGCATATGTTGAAGGATCTTTAACCTCAACTTTTGTGCTGCTAGATGCTCTTGGAGAATTTACTCTCTTGATATTTGGCCCTATAGTGGCCACTATCCTCATTTCTTCTTCTTCTCTCATCAAATCCTTAATACATGTATTTATGTTATCATGCACCTCTATGTCACCAACCTTTGTCAGTTCCCATGAGTGGTAGAGAGAGGGGATCTTCTAAAATTTTCCATAGATGAACCAATTAGTGATGATTGGTCCATAAATGGGGAATTCCTCACTAAATATATTGATCTCATTCATGGGGTGAGTGAGGATCAATCTTGGATTCTTTCTTAATCTAATAGGGACCAATGCCAACTCTACCTTCCTATTTTCTTAGGGTGACACTAAGACTATGTCAAGAGAAACCTCTTTTCCATTCTCCTCCTCAGGCTCCCCTACATGGACCTATGTCTCTTCAATCTACTCCTACTCCTTATTGATCCCATATGCCTCAACAACATCTCTGATGGTACCTTCAACTATTTCACCTGGCTTTAGGGCAATCATGCCCATATACTCAACTATGAATGGAGGCCTTTGGGGTAGTGTTGAGGATGAGGGTCCTTATTCAAGTCTCTCTTTTAGCTTCTCCTTACCATGTCCTTGCTCAATTTGTCTCTAGGGTGCTGGTTGCTCCATTTGAGACTGCTCTTGGGGTGGTATAGAAGATAAGGGTAGAAAATGATATTGGAGAGGATGCATTTACCACACATATCCTACTAGTTTGTCATCACTTGCTAACCTATACTCCAACTTAATGGTGTACCCTTTAAACTTGGCCAACACCTCATCATAGTTATTTTCCTTGATGTAAATGGTGTCATGGACATCAATCTAATGTACATATACTAGATTTGGGAGCTATTTTGCCTTCAAATGATCACCCACTATGTTTTTGGGATCCCAAATTTTGAGCTCATCCAATTAGAATCTGAATGAGTCCCTATGCTTGGACATGGTCTCAACCTGGTTCCAATCTTTCAGCATAGTCCTTCTAATGATTAGAGAAAAGGGGTGGAGAAGACCTTTCCTCTTTTCCTTATAGACCCCATCAATACCATTGATGAGTTGGGAGGCAATTTCTTACTCTACTAATTTACTAAGAACATACACAGATAATCTATAGGGTTGGGACATGATTCCCTCAATTTAGATTACTATGCAATCTAGATAAAACTAGATATCCCCCATCATCTCTACATATCTATTGATCAATGGGTGAACCCTAGAATGGGATAACCTGTGATGGTCTCCACCATAGTATGATAGATGCAATCATAGATTAATTTCATGTGGTTTTTGTACTTGAAGATGTGTAATTTTGAGTAGTGGTGGGATATAGTGGTTTTCCCCTTAAGAGACCAATTTCTAATGCCTGGGAAGTTGATGGAGGTCAGTAGGGTATCTAGCATATATGACATCATATAAAATTGCTTGGCTATCATATTTTTGATAGCAGTGAATTGCTTATCTAGGAAGACACTGATCAAATCTCTAATTAGAGGGGTGAGCCTCTCTTCCACCATGAAATATACATAGGGGACCCAGGTCTTGTTTACATATGGGGTTGAGGGGGATCCTAATGCTCTATTTATTAGGGTCATGAATACCCTAATCCCTTCCCTAAACTAGACTATTGGGATCTTACCCTCAAAGTCTCTGAAGACGTGGTTATATTGGTGCAACTATGGTTTGAGGATAATATCCAGGTCATGCTTGTTGGTCCACTCCCTAATTTTAGACAAGTCTGCATGGGAATTGGGATTTTATAGTATTTTTTTAATACCAAAGGAGAAATTTAGGTTACCTTATTATAATTTCTTTCATGGATGATCCAATCATTTTTTATCCTATAATCTATGAAAATTGGAGCAAGCACATCAATATAATGAAGTACCTCTAGTTTCACAACAATGTAATGAAGGTCAGCCATCTAAACAATGACCACATCATAATTCTTCCTACTAACCATGGCAATTATTTATTCCTCCTTGGTGATGGGTTTTAGCTCTTTTATGGTGAAGAAGAGTTAAAATTAATTCTTATTTCCATTATTTAGGGCCACAATGTCCAAATTCAATGTCCTTGATGATTCTCCCTTTGTTGTTTATGGATAATTAGAGCTCTGTTTCTTCTTTCAACTATTACCTATGAGCTACCATGGATTTTACTTCTCCAAATTTTTCACACTAGATAGCAATTGATCTTTAAGATACTCTTTTACACTCAAAAACATAATTAATCTTCTTTTAGATTAAATTATAACCAATTGAGTTTGCCTAGGTCTCTTTTATGTAGGGTTTAGGTTTTTAGAGATTTAATGGTGGTAGTTCCTCTAGAATTTGGAAAATACATGATTGGGATTTTATTTAGACCTTTACCTTTATACCTTCATATTTTTAAGCACACAAGATCTCTTATTTTGTCCTTTTCATCTTGCATAGTGCTTATGTGGCATTGATCTAGAAATTTCATGGCATTTTTCATAAATGTCTTTTAGCACTAACCATTGGCATTTAAAATTCCTTTTTTATTTTGCATTGTCAAATGAATAACCTATGATTGACCATGAGCTGTTGATCATGATTTGGGCCTAGGTCTTGTGATTGGCTCTTTTTGGTACCAAGCCTTGTAGTTGTGACACTTGGCATTTTCACATGCCTTTTGAAAAGTCTTTGGTGCTTTCACACAATTGGATTGTAAATCATAATGAAGTGTGAACCATTGGATCATATGGTAGTTTTGCTTCAAATGTGTTTTCACCATGCATCAAGCCCATGGGATTTTGGCACTACATTAAAAAATCTATGGGGCCTTCTCACCATTGGATCATCATCCTATGATGAAATATGAGCCATTGATCTACAAATATTTCCAAGATTTAAGTTAACACATTATTAAAGTAGGGACTCAAGCTTAAAAATCTTAAGCTAAGGTTTATTTTATGTTTATCAAACATGAAATAATCTTTAGGCTAAAGTGTTTATGCCTACATTTTTTGGATTCATATAAAGAAGACCATGGCTAAATATTTTAAGCTAAAGTTTACATTATGTTAAATAAACATAATGTATACTTTGGGCTGAAATATTTATGTCAAATCCATGGAACATGTTCAAAAGGATAAAAATGATATCTTTACCCAATTCAAAATAAAATTTTATTGCATTAATAAACACACTAAAACCTTTGGTTAGAAGCATTTGGTCTAATTTATATGTTACAAAAACTCTTTGAAATAAGACTTGGTATAAGTCTATAGTTTAAGGTTCATGATATTTGAACAAAATGCAATGGGAACCTTAAATTATATACTTAGACTAAGTTCATTTTTCATATATTTAGACCATAAAATCATTTCAATATTTGAAGATTGAAGATTTATAGTGTTTGAGCATCTTCCAAGGGTTTCCAATCATCTGCAAAGCAATCCATGAGATTTCTAGCAACATTTTGGAGTGTATTTTAGTATTGAGTAAGATAATTCATTAGATTAAATTTGATAGTCTCATAGATGTCAGGACCGTCCTTGTGGATGTCTAATGACGATTGTGCAAACATTAATTTTAAGCTAGTGAAGCTTTTAATTTATTGAGATTAAAGATGATGATCATATAAACATCAAATACATCCTCCCAAACATCAAATGATGGTCATGTGATCATCAAATTTAAGCTCATAAAATTCCCATGACCTAATATGAGAGTGCCACTTGGTGTCTCCATGGGGCTTATGAGGATTTTGGGCTTAATTCACTCTATTGGATTAGGATTTGAAATGAAGTGAGAGTTGTATGATCATGATCTAGGAGCTTGCTTGTGATTGGTTAATTTAATCAGGTGGGCCCCTTTGATTTTAACCTTAGAACATAAAACTATCAAGTGGTATCTTCGTGGGGTTCTTGGACTTTTGAATTTTCAATGAGGTCTTTGCTTTGTTTGATATTTGGTCTGTGACAAAGTGAGAATCATTGATAGAAATTTGAGAGCCTAAATGTGATTGGTTTGAGGACTAAGTGTTGAATTTTATTGGTATTTCCTCATGCCATTCAATCGAAAGGCTATGATGAAGTGTAAATTATTATATCTTTCAAGTTACATGCCTTTTAAGCTAAGACTCGGGTCTTCCTCGCTCTGTTTGATCAAGCCCCATGATAAAGCATGAGCCGTTAGATCTGCAAAGATGCACAAAAATTAAGTTATAAATCTAGACTAAAGTATTAAGGCAAATGTCTTGTTTGTATTAATAAATATGATGGGGCCTTAGGATTAAGATCGTAGGCTAAGGTATAAATCAAAGGAGCCAAGCTAAGAAATATTAAAAGGGATCCAATGAAATTGACATTAGACTTGGTTAGGAATATAAATAAATTTAAAGGGGGAAATAATAAAGGGAACCAAACATTTCTAGGTTATGTTTTATTTGTGTTAAAAAACATGACTTGAAGCTTTAAACATGACAATTATGCTTAAATCCCAAATAGGTTTTAAAGGTTTCCACCATTTTAGTTCCCATCAGTATTCAAATTTGAATTGAGGGTTTTCCAGGGTTTTAGAAAATGAATTTTTTAAGAAGAAAACCATGGAATTTATAACCAAAATCCATGAAAACCATTTATTAGAAATGTTATACAAAATTAAAGGAAGACATAGTCAATAAGCCTATCCTTAATAAAGTGGATGATCTTCAAATTCTATAAATGATCCTAACATGTCATACTTTCATGTTTAATCTTTAGGGTTTCTCAAGGGTCCCCAATTTTTAGGAATAGGGGTATGTTGGCCTCAACAAGCTATATCTTTAGAAACCATTCATGAGTGACAACATTTCCTAACTGACAGTGGAATCAATGATGATATATATTGATGGTAAGTGACAATTATCTTTTGGATATACTGAATTTAGGTTGTAAAATTTGATGCATATGCAAATTCCCAATGTTATTTTTTTGTGAACAGGGATACTGTTGGAAACCCATTTAGATTAATTTATAGTTTTAACAAATTTAGCATCCAAAAGTTTGATGATTTATTTATGACATAATGTAAAAATCTTAGGAGGAAATTTTCATTGTTTTTATCATATGAGTTTAGCATATGGATAAGTGATGACATTATGAACAATGATGTTAGAATCAATTCTTGGCATATCTTCATATAACCAAGTGAAATTTTTATAATATTTATCAAAGAATAGGCTAAAATTATCACTCTTTGGGGGTGTGTTTATTAGATATGATAAATGGTTGAGGATATGTGGGTGTGCCACATTTAATTTTTGTAGTTTATTTGATGAGCATAATATTTATGTCTTGGAAATGATATGGAGTGAGAGGGAGGGAAGAGATAGGATTTGTTTTAGGGTCCACACTAGCAATGAAATTATTTAAACAATGAGCTTTTTGCTAAAAATTATCAAGCTCATGATGTTGTCATGGAATTTGAAGTCATCTAGCATATAGGATTTTGAGTATAGCTTCATCACTAGGGAGTTTAGGTAAAAGCAAATAATATTAGATATCTACTTCAAGATCAATGATTTGAATACCTTTACTATCATATTTGGAAAGTATTTATCTTAATTTATTTGCTTTAACATTTAAAGTAATTTTAGGTGACATAATGGATGTATATTCTATGTTGGTGAGATTGGGTTGAGGTAAGTCAACCATATTTATATTAATTATATTGATGTGTTCAATGGATGAGATTTCAAATGATAATTGATTAAGATTTTTCTCCATCAGGTTTGGTTGGATAAATTGAGATGGTGATAATATATAATGATAAAAGGAAAGGCAAATAATATTTATGGATGGTAAAGTGGGTTGTATAGCAGGTTTATAAGATGCCATGGTTAGGATATATTCAATTACCCATGGAGTGTGTAGTAATGGTGGATTAGTATGGAGTACATGGCCTTTAGGTTCTGATTCAGTATTAGATGAGATATGAATGACATGGACATCATGGTTGAAGTTATGCATTTTTTATAATGTATGTTGATAATGTTATACATCTAGGTCTCATGATTGGGCTTGGGCCATGATATAATCATCATCATAGGGAGGATAAATAGTGCATACATCAGTTTCCTTAGGATAATCAATGGATGAAACACCTATGTTTCTAAATTTATGAGGGGACATAGTTAAATGATCTTGAAATAGTTTTTCCACTCCATATTCTTTTCAACCAATATCATCTTATATGTAAGAAGATTCATATGCATTTCATGGAGGGGAAGTATCAATAGTATCATAAATTAAGGGAACACCTGGGAGTAAAGAAGGAGGAATCCATTCAATTATGTAAAGTGATAATGGAGTGGTATTGTAATTATTATACAATTCATTTGGTTCATCATCAACTGAATTGATGAGAGTAACATGTAAATCAGAATGCATGCTAATAAATTAAGATAGAGATGGACTATTGATACAGAGAAATATTTAGAATATGATAGTGAGATTTAGGCTTTGGTAGTTGAATACTCCATGGATTGGAACCCACTTCATGTTTGAAGTGTTTGGGTTTATTTATGAATTTGATACATTGACTACCTAAAGAAGCAATGACACACATGCGATGTTTCCATAGGTGACCAAGGAGTATGTTGTAAGACAAGGGAAGATCAAGAACCATAAGCTTAGTGAAAATTATCTTGGGTCCAATGGTAAGTGGGAACCAAATACAACCAAATTTTTTTATCAATCTTATCAAATCCTCTAAACATGAGGTGTGTTTGTTTGAGATTTTATTTGATGTATCTAAATTATTGAATTAACCAAGGACAGGTGACATTAATTCTTAACCCTTAATATAATAACACTTTTTGAATGAGGGTATTATTGATTACTATTTTTAATAAAGAGAGATGGATCATATGATCAAAAATGAATCTCATCATTAACCATATCCTCTTTGAGAAATTCCATGGAAAATTTTAGAGACATGGAGATTCTTTCAATTTGTGGACTTTTGTAAGTGGTGGATTGTTAAAGGCATTTTTAAATCATGGTATTATTATTTGTTGATGTTTTAAATTATTTTATAAGGAATTTATGATGATATGGAGAATTTATAACTAATTCCATAAGTGGAATTTTACAAGGCATAAAATTAAGTTCTTCTAAAATTTCCATTGCAATTTAGAGGATGAATAACCAACATGATGTTTATGAGGTATGAAATTTTTCATACATGTAGGAGAGTTAGGTTTTGGTTATTTTTGTGGAAGTGGTTCATCATTTGGTTTAGAAGATGTGGGTAAATTAGTTGTAGTATCTTTAAGTAATTTTTCATAATTAGAGGTTTTTTTTGGTTTGGTGACAGGATCTTTGTGAGCAGATTTACATATGTAGTTAACTTTATATGCATTCACATACTGAGAATTTATGTAATATTGATCATAATTGGCATCAAATACATAAATATTTTAATTTGAATGTTGTGTGTTATAAGTGGAAGAGGATTTTTGAGATTTGGAAGGTATGTTTTTAGTGAGCTATTTCTTTTGAGAAGCTTTAAAATAATCATGATCACGTAATTTGATCATAACATCATGGTCAAATATATCACCTAAAATAAAAAATAAACGAAAAATTTAATAAGTCTACGACATGTTTTATGAGAATGACCAACATCAACATGGAACTATTTTTTTTTTTTAATGATCATACCATGATGGGGGCAGTACTATTGTAGGTGAAGGGCTTATATGGAGTTAATAATTTCTTCATTTATGGTACTGTTAATGGTGGTTAGGAAGAAATTTGATTTTATATTTTAACTATTCATGTTTTTGTTTGAGGATTGGCACTTTTAATTACATTAGTTGGAGTTTGGAAAGATTTGTTGGTTGAACTATGTGTTGGCTCAAATTGTTTCATAAGGAAATATTATCTTTTAGCTTGATCAAATGTATCATTAAAAATATATGGAGAAAAAATTAAAGCATTATATTGAATGGAAGGTGTTAATGAAGTAATAAATAGTTTAAAGAGATTATCATCAATCATGTTGTGATATGATTTATTAGCTAATGATTTCCATCATTTGATGAAAACATGACCTAATTATGAGAATTATTGCCTAACATTGATAAAGTGACTATGACAAGTTTTTGGAAGATTATTTTGTTGAAATGTTTTAATTAAAACATTGAATAATTCTTATAATTATGAGATATAATGTTAATTAAATTGATTATAACATTCTAAAACATCTATTATGAATGTTTTGACTAAGATTTTGGTAGTAGAAAAAGTATTTATTTGGACCCATTCCTTGTAGAGATTATCGAATGATTGAAGGAAAGAGGTAGGGTCCTTAATTACATCATATTTAATAGTTGGAAATATATTTCCAATATCAATGGGTATTATGAAAGGAGATAAAGGTTCATTTTTATGGTTTTGAAACATATTATTATACACAAGAGGTTGAGGAATGATATTTACATTGATATCTCTAAGAGGAGAGGGATTAATTCTTGATTATTTTGAGGCATGATAGTAGGACATTGATTATTTATTTGTAATATGTGATGTTGCATTTGCATCGTTTTGTAATTATTATTTGTTTGTATAACATTCATTTGTTTACCCATTTGAGTAAGGATTTGAGTAGTATCGATTGGTATATTTTATTTTCTAATATTTTGATCATTAATGTTGGAAGGAGGAACATTTCCACCTTTAGATATAGGATTTTTTCATATTAGAGGATTACCTGTGGGTTTATTTGTTATTCTAACATCTATTTCTCCAATGGTGTAATAATAAATTCTAATAAGGTATTATCTTAAGATGTGTGACATGGGTTAGATCTATCTAAATCATCACTTTAGGTTATTCGAACCATGTTGTAATCAATATATTTAGATGAAGGATGAGAATAATTTCACCATGAGAGATTATCCTCTTATGTGGCTAAAGTGGGAAGAAAAGAACATCTCATGTATCTTTTAAATGGGTTAAGGGTATCAAGAAATATTTTTATAGGTGATTTCATGATGCAAAATAAGGTGAAAATAAATCTAGTAATGATTAAATTGTTTTTAGGGAAAAAAATTAATGGATAAAACTAACTCAACCACTAATTAAACTGGATCAACCAAAGAAATTTCAAGTTATAAAAATAACTATGTCAGCCAAAAAAAAGAAGTTGAGCAAGTCGATACAATTTATTTTTGAATATGAAAGAGACCAAGCTAAAGATAAACTAAGTTAGCTAGAGGGTATGCAATCAAAGTATTTGATACAATTAGGTTTTAAATAGGAAAAATCCTAGGTTGGAAATAAACTAAGTCAAATAGAGGGTACATAATTAAACTAGTTTATGTAGTTAGTATAGCAAGATAATAGAAAATAGATCAGTCTATAAAACACTAGGTTGAGTTGATCAATAGAGTTCTATAGTTTGGAAAAAAATTATGGTTTGATTTTGGATGATTTAGTTATAAATATAATTTAATCATACAGATAACTAGGTTGACCTAGTTGAAACACACAATACTGAACTTGTATTAACATTGACTAATATAATCTATAATATAACATAGAATAAAAATGTCAAATAGTAAGATTATAATTTAGATGATAAGTAATTATTCAAAAATAAAATAAGGAATTATTACTAAAGGTTGTGACTAAAAGTGTAGGCTCCAAATATACTTGCTTATCCATTGGATAGTGTCAGCCCAATATTTCAAAGCACTAACTATGGAGGAATTACTATTACCATAGCCCACTAAACTTGATTTTAAGGTCAGCCCAATATTTTAGAGCACTAAATATGGAGGAATTACTATTACCATAGCCCACTAAACTTGATTTTAAGGGTAACCTAAAAGTATCTTCTCAACACTAACCACTAACTGATGCACCACACAATAAAATAGATTATTAGATTCCTAAGGCTCAATACAAAGGGAAAATCTTAGGCATTCTTGAAATACCATGAGGTACATAAAAACTAAAAACCATGTAACTTTATACTATAGATATGAGTATTGGGGAAATACCCTCACACCAAAATATATATAAATGATAGATAAGGACTATAGAAATAATATTATGCATCCCTTCACGGCAATTGTTATGTTGTAGAGCCTATTTCTAAATTTTAATGTATTTTCAAATACTATGCATTTTAAATGTATTATACACTCTATATGTATTCTCATTGAGAAACCATTTTTTGGTTGACTTTGCCCATGGTTTTGGTACCCATTATTTTCTTAATACTACTTGGTTAATGTATTATGTATAGATATATATTTCATAGGTAATACATCATGAAAATAGAGTTTTGAAAAGAAAGAATTGAGTGTGTGAAATTAGGTGTGAATTTACGAGGGTTTGTTAAGCACAACTCCAAACAAATTTGTGCATTGAAATTTTTAGAAAACTAATTTGAGAGTGGATTGTACTCCCATGGATAGTAATAAAATATAAACAAGTGTTTCTTAGTGGATGTAGCCCACATTGAGTGAGCCATGTTAAATCTATTCTTCTTGTTTTGCATTTTATTTTTGTTCTTTATGAATCTCTATTTATTTTTATTATTTTGATTCTATGAAATTATTCTAAATTAATTTCTATATTTATTCATAACAACTTGTATCAGAGTAGCAGGTTGTATTTGTTGAAGTGTTGAATCGTAGGAAGGGTTATTAGTTCAAGTGGGAGCTATGGTTGATGATCATAGATCAAAGGTTTAAAATTTCAATAGATAGAAATTTGGTCAATGGAAGATGTAAATGGAGGATTACCTCTATTAGAAGGACCTTCATGCTCCACTAAGAGGAAAAGTAAAGCAAACAATGAATATGACAGATGAATCTTGGGAGCTGCTTGATAGGAAAGTACTTGGGACCATCAGGGTATGCTTTGCATCTTTGGTCACATTTAATCTATCATAAGAGAAGACCATGGAAGGTCTCATGAATGCATTAGGGAAGTTATATTAGAAACTATCTACTTATAATAAAATATTTTCAATGAAAAAGTGATTTAATATGAAGATGTCTGAAAATGGTTCAGTTGTTGATCTTCTAAATGAATTCAATATGGTTGTAAGTATGTTGAATTCTGTAAAAATTGATTTTGATGATGAATTTAGGGATTTACTTATTTTTTGTTCCTTACCAGAGAGTTGGAATAGCTTGGTAATGGATGTGAGCAACTCAGTCTCTAATAATGCCAAGTTGAAGTTTGAGGATGTCATATGAGTAATCCTTAGTGAGGAAATGTGACATAAAATATTTAGGAAAAATTCTACTTTAGGTGATGATTTGGGAGTGGAGAGTAGAGGGAGACAAAATTTTAGAGGAAAATGAAAACATGGAAAGTCAAATTATCCTAGAAGGTTAAAATTAAGGGCTAGGATGGTATATTAGCACTGTGGAAATATTGGGCATGCGAAGAAGGATTGTTGGTCTCTTCAAAATAAGAACAAAATTTAGGAAGACACCAAGGAGGTGAATGCACCAATAGGTAATGTTTGTCAGGATGCATTAATTATCTCCATTGATAATATTATTGAGTCTTGGGTTTTAGATTTAGGGGTTTCCTTTTATGCTATACCATATAGGCATTATTTTATTGATTATGTTCAAGGGGGTTTTGGACATGTTTACCTTGGTGATGATGAACCTTACAGTATAGTAGGAAAGTGAAGTGTTAATATCAAGATGTAGAATGGGAACACTTGGATACTAAAGGATGTCAAGCATGTACCTAAGTTGAGATAGAATTTGGTATCCACAGGATAGGCAGTGAAGGTTATATGGTGACATTTATAGTAGATTCTTTGAAGGTGACCAAGGGTGCTCTTATGATAGCAAGAGGTAATAAGGTTGGTACCATATATTTTTAAAGTAGTGTTGATTATTATAATTTAGTTGATATAGATGTAGATGAAACTGTGGCATAATAGGCTTGGTCACATGAGCCAAAAGGGTATGTAAATATTGAAGGATCACTTCCCTAGATTGAAAGTATTTGATTTAGATTTTTGTGAAGACTGTGTGTATGGAAAATAGAAAAGTGTAAATTTTCTTAAGGTTGAATCTATGAGGAAGGAAAATAAGTTGGAGCTAGTTCATTCAGATCTATGGGGGTCGGCTCATATATCTTCTATTGGTGGGTCATCTTATTATGTCACTTTTATTGATGATGTAACTAGATAAGTTTGGGTGTATGGTATTAGGATAAAATTTGATGTGTTTGATATGTTTAAAATATGTAAATCCTTGGTTGAGAATGAAATAGGTCTCAAGTTAAAATGTCTCAGGTCAAATAATGGTGGGGAATATTGTAGCAATGCATTTTTTTATTACTATTCAAGGAATGGAATTCATAGAGGTCCAAGAAATCCACAGTAGAATGGAGTGTCAGAAAGGATGAATAATAATATCATGGAGCATGATAGGACCATGAGGTTGCATGCAGGATTGCCTCTTTAGTTTTAGATAGAAACAATAAACACAATTGTAAATCTGATAAATAGAGGTCCTACAATGCTTTGGATGGAGGCATACCTAAGGAAGCTTGGTCTGGTAAGAAATTTGATTATTCATTTCTTAGAATATTTGGATGTGAAGCCTTCATTCATATTGATAAGGATGATAGGATCAATTTAAAGGCTAAGAGTGAAAAATACACCTTTATTGGTTATGGTGAGGATGACTTTGGTTTCCATAGTTGGAGTCTTATGAACAAGAAAATATTTAGGCCTGTGGATTTTATATTTAATGAAAAATTCATGTATAAATAGCATTTGTAAGATCAAAAAGAGGATTCTAAAAAAGAGTACACACTACTAGAGGAAATTGTAGATGATAAAGTGTCCAAACAACCAGTTCATGCACCTGCTCCACAAGAACCCCAAACTCCTATGGTGAGAAGGTATTCTAGGGTAAGAAGGGAACCTAAATTTTTTTCTCCATCTCTTAATTATTTATTACTCACTGACAATAGAGAGCCAGAGTGCTTTGAAGAATAAATACAAGTAGATGTTAGGAAGAAGTGGGATCAAGCTATGGATGAGGAGCATCAGTGTCTTATGAAAAATTAGACTTGGGATTTGGTAAACTCACTTGAAGGTAAGAGAGTATTGTAGAACAAGTGGGTGTATAGAGTTAAAGAAGATGATGGAGGCAAGAAAAGGTACAAGGCCAAATTGGTGGTAAATGGGTTTACAAAGAAGAAGGGAATTGATTTTGATGAGATTTTTTCCCCAGTGGTAAAGATGACTTCTATTAGGATTGTTCTTGGGATATTAGTAGTGAAAGACTTGCACTTAGAGAAGCTAGATGTGAAGACTACATTACTTTATTATGATTTAGAGGAGGACTTATATATGGAGAAGCCACATGGATATGAGGTCACAGTAAAGAACATGATGTGTAAACTGAAGAAGAGCTTGTATGGCCTAAAATAAGCTCCATGATAGTGGTACAATAAATTTGATAGTTTCATGATAGATCAGGGATACTCCAAGTATCATTCAAACCATTACATATATATCAAGAAGTTTGATGATGGTGATTACATTATCCTCTATTTGTATGTGGATGACATGTTGGTTTTAGATAAGAACATGCAGGAAATAAAGGTAATTAAGGAATAACTTAGTAATTCCTTTGTTATGAAGGATTTGGGAGCAACAAAACAAATCATTGGTATGAGAATAACTCAAGATAGGAAGCAAAATAAGCTAAATTTATCCTAGGAAGAGTACATCAAAAAGGTGTTGGAGAGGGTTAGTATGCAGGATGTTAAAATGGTTGGGACTCCTTTGGTAGGTCATTTCAAGTTATCAAAGGAGCAGTGTCCCAAGATAGAGGAGGAGAGAATCCAAATGTCACATGTACCTTACTCATTAATTTTTGGTAGCTTAATGTATGCCATGGTGTGCACTAGGTTAGATATTGCCCATGTAGTGGGACCAGTAAATAGGTACATGAGTGATCCAGGTAGAGAACACTAGAAGGTAGTGAAGTGGATCCTTTGATATTTGAGAGGGACCATGGGTATAGTATTAACTATGGTCAATTGGACACCACTTTATGTGGTTATGTAGATTTAGACTTGGATGGAGATTTGGACATTAATAGGAGTACAATAGGATATGTATTTACTGTAAGTGACACAGTGGTGAGCTGAATTTCATGACTATAAAAACTTGTGGCTTTGTCAATCATAGAAGTTGAGTATGTTGTTACCACAAAGGCAAGTAAAGAAATTATTTGGTTATAGCAGTAGTTTGAAGAGTTGAGGCATAATCAGGAGGAAGGGAAGCTATATAGTGATAGTCAGAGTGTTATACATATAGCAAAGAAATCTACTTTCCACTCTAGGATGAAGCATATATAGTTAAGGTACCATTTCATCAGGACAACTTTGGAAGAAGAGAAATTGAAGCTATAGAAGATTCATATCAGTTAGAATCTTAAAAATATTATAATCAAGGTGGTCACAAGGGAGAAACTAAATCTATGCTTAGTTTTAGTTGGCCTTCATAGTTGATAGTGAAGGGTTGATAAGCCTGATTAGAGAAAATTAGTCTCCAAGTGGGCGATTGTTGTGTTGTGGAGCCTATTTCTAAATTATAATATATTTTCAAATACTATACATTTTAAATTTATTGTACACTCTATATGTATTCTCATTGAGAAACCATTTTTGGGTTGACTTTACCCATGGTTTTGGTACCCATTATGTTGTAATACCACCTAGTTGATGTATTATGTATAGATAGATATTTCATAAGTAATACATCATGAGAATAGGGGTTTGAGAAGAAATAAATAAGTGTTTGAATTCAGGTTTGAATTTAGGATGGTTTGTTGAATGCAACTCCAAATAATATTTGTGCATTGTAATTGTAAGAAGACTGATCTGAGAGTGGATTGTACTCTCGTGGCATGTAATTAAATCTGAGAAAGTGTTTCTTGGTGGATGTAGCCCACATTGGGTGAACCATGTTAAATATAGTCTTCTTATTATGTATTTTATTTTTATTCTTTATGCATATCTATTTATTTTTATTATTGTGATTTTTTGAAAATGTTCTACATCAATTTCTATATTTATTCCTAACAACAATAGCTAAGTAGTTTTAAAATTATCACTTCACAATTTCTATAGAAATTTAAATAAAGTGAAAAATGAAAGCAAAAATAGAAAGCTAAGTTTTAATTTATGGAAAACAAATAAACATGCATTCAAATAAAAAATTAAAGTTTTTTTTAATTACTATCAAATATAGGTTAATTTACTTTGACTGAATTAGAAAGTGAAACAAATAGAGTAAGATCGAATAGGTCAATCAAGTTGGAGAATAAAATAAAACATAGTCGAGCTGATCGACTCAGTCTATAGTAAAAACATGTTAGAAATAACATAGTCAAATAGTTTGACTTATTTTTTTGGGCAAAAAATAGACATAGAATCACATCAATCCAGTCAATCTAGTTGACTATGTAGGTGTAGTTTTATAGAACTAAAAAATTGGTAAAAACAATTCTTAATTTAAATTATAACTTAAAAGGTGGGAAAATAACTTTACTTAAAATTGAAAAAGTGAAAGTATTAATCTAGTTAGAGTAAACCTAGTAGATAAGACAAAGATGACCATGTTGATGTAGTATTTTCTCTTGAAGATGTTGAATTACTATTTTAATTGGGTTGTCTAGGAAACTGTTTGATCCAACAAAGGTAGAAAATAGAATTATTAAATAAAATTATGCAAGTCAATCAAGTATAAATAAATAATATTAATAAAATAAAATAAATCTATGTCAATCAGATTTATGTATTTATCTAAAAGGAAAATGTAGAAAAGAAAAAAAGCAAATTGGTCAATTCAATTAGATATAAAAATTTGAAGAAATGCTAAATTATTAGTCTGATCTAGTTAACTGAACCTAAAAACCCTGTGTAGAAGGTGAAAGTAAGTTATTAGGCTAGTTTAAGTTTTAAAAAACTACACAAAAAATTATTAAATAGGTCAATAAGATCAACGAAGTTAAAAATCCTACACACAGAGTTGAACTAGGATGACAAGCTCGATGAAGTTTAAAAACCCATGCACACAGTGTTAAACGAGGTCGATAGGCTCCACCCAGTTGACTGTAAATAAACATAAAAAATATAAAAAATCTAGTTTCAAGTCAAATTCACCAAAATTCATGAAAGATAAATAATATATATCTACAACTTATCCTACTCACTAATATCCAAGCTCAGAGAAGGTAAATAACTAATAATCCACTTAGTAATACTTTGTTATATTAGGGTCATGACCAATTATGAATCTGCTAAACCTATCTAAAGGATATATTATTACACAATGACATAAGAGAGGTTACAAGTATTATATTCAAACTCCATCATGTAATAACCCTATCTAGGTCTTATAATATGATAAACATAAATTAGTTAATCTACTAAACTAACATACAAGCTAATATAGTGCTCACTAAAGCTTGTGGCATAAATGGGGAAGATAATAAACAAGAAAATATAATTATATTCAATAAAATATATAATTAATCTAATCAAGGAAAGATACAATTCAATCCATTAGTTATATAACATATACTTAATCAAAATATGAATATCTAAGAGTATACTTACCTTGTTGAAATTGACTTGTCATGCCTCAATCTCTCCCTTGGCCAATGGTGCTTTACAAGAGGTTGTTTTGGATTGTAAAGATCACAAGGATAGGTCAAATATATGCTAAAACACTTATCCCATTCATTAAATACCTCCATAAGATAATTTATACTATTCCAAGGAAAAAACCTAAGCAATGAAACCTCTAAATGATAGTATAAGAAGATTTATGAGCTGTAATGATGTGCAATTATATGATCCTATATTTATAAATGAATTTAAGGGTTATTTATATCCAATTATTTACCCTAAAATATCTCATAAATTTAGATAACAAGGTTAGTTGGGTCAAACTAGTTTGGTGGGAAATAGAATCATTAGTCCTCAAACTATGTCAGCTTGGGCCGACAGAATTTTGTAACATGCACTAAATTACCAACAAGGTTGATTGGGTTAACATAGTATGAAAATTTAGTAAAATGGGTGTTTTATTAGGTAAAGGATATTTTTGATGGTGAAATCATTAGGGGAGTGTATAAGCAATTTTTTATTACTTAGGTAATTAGACAAGGGTAGCTTGTAGTGGTTTTAGGTAGTGGTCTAGGGGCCAATAGTCTTGTGAAGCACCAAAGGTATGCTAACCCCTTTCCTAGTGCACCCTTTAAGGCATGAACTTAGAGAGATTGAGACATGATAGGTTCTTAAAAGAGAGAAAGCATCAGTAATGGATAAAGCTTTAAAATATTATGTGTATACAACATATATCTCTAAAAATGTCTTAAAATGTCTCAATTTTTCCTCAACATCATGTGGATGTGTCCAAATATGGTTGATCTAACCCATTTAAATCATATAATTTATATTAAAATATGAAATTATATATTTTAAATGGCTTGAATCTATTAAACAAGTTCATTATATGCCCCTCTTTTTATATAAGGGATGAATCCTATGAATCACTTATCTCAAAAGAAAGAGTTATGTGCAGTAGGTGATACATATAAAAAGTATAGTCATGTAGAGTACATACATAAACATGATATGATATGTCATCATAGAATAATTTTTATCATTAAAAATAAATATTTAATAATTAATTTAAGGTAAGGGTAGTTATTTTTTATTATCACACAATATATAATCATGATAATCCATCTAGAAATAGGCATCAATATCATATAGATATCAATGAAGGATGAAATAATAAAAATCACATTATATATATGATTTAATCATGGAAACATAAATATAAATAGATAACATATAATATAAATGTGCATGTTATAAATCATAACACTAAGTACACAATAACAGTCAATTAGTTACCTATAAATGTATGCAATCACACACACATGACCATATTATCATATGGAACAAGTCACAAGTACACACATCATGATAAAAAAACATGGGACAACTCTGACATAACATAAGCATGACATGTACTATAGTATCCTATAACACAAGCGACACAAGATGTGACAAGACACATTCAATGTAAATGTAAAAATATATAATAATCAATATAGACAACATTAATGATCAATAAATGTTATAATCATCACCAAAAAAAAACATAAAGAAAATAGTGTTAATCTAGATAATCAATTAATGTCATTATCTAGTATAGAAAAGTATAATATCTATAGAAAGTAGCATTATAAAATTATGAAAAAGAGCAAGTCATGTATAAATAGTCAAGTAGCTCAATATAATCAATGGACTAACATAGAAAGATATATATTAAGAAAATGTACCAAGATTCCCCCAATATGGTAATTCCCTTGATGTATAAAAATTTCCCATAGGTGTGTTCAATGTCACACATCTATATATTCATGTCTCATATATAACCTACATGCCTTACATCTAAATCATATATACCATGAAAGCATATGTATATAAAATGGTTATGCAAATCACCATGTATATAAAAAATGGCATCAAGAAAATTTGTCTACCATCAATGAAAGTTGTAAATAGGTCCTTATTTTTTATATTTTAAATATTTTAATGTTTTAATACTTTTTTTGAAATATCAACATAAATAAGTATTTAGTTAATTGATTAAATTCAAGGGTAAGGATAATAAATAAAAGAATAAGATGGATCCAAATAATCAATAACATATGTTAATGCATAGTGTGTAAGTGTAATAGTGAATTAGTCTTATAAAGGTGAATGCAAGTGATATACCCCCATTTTATAGTAAATTTATGTCTCAAAGTATGTGAAATAACCCATAAAAGATGCATTCACCTAGTGGGAATGAGATAGTGTGCAAATTTTATAAGATGTGTACACATATATAATATATATATATATATATATATATATATATATATATATGATCATTTAAACCTAATTTAGGCTATGACAAAAGAGAACATAAATAGTCAATAAGGAGAGGTGGGAAAGTGGCATGTTGTATCGATGTGTAACATGCATAAAATAATGTGTAATAATATGAGATTAGTGTAAAGGGTGTGTATGCATGTGTCATCTTAGGAATGATATGTTGATGTGGGTTTTATGCACATTATGGAACCTTATGATTTAACCTCTAAAATTTCAAGATATATAAATGAATATTCACTCCAAGACATGAGTTGTGGTATATTTAGTTTTATAAACAACATATTGGTGTAATAGTAGTAATTAGAGTATTTGTTTACCATATATGGGTTTGGTTATGGATGAATATAAACCTGATTAAGATGGGTGTATTCATGATAAATTTAACCTAAGGTGGGTAGGACCAAAAAACTCAAATAGATGGAAATGTAAGGCATAAAATAAGGCCTATAGACTAAACAAGATGAAACCTTTCTAAGTAAGCTTTTAAACTAGGGTTTGGATAATCAATCAAGTATCAATATTTGATGTAAGCTGTTATAAGCACACAGACAATCAATCATAATTATGAGTCAAAGGAAATAAGGACTATATTAAACTTAAGCATACATAATCAAAGGTTATCATGTTTTTAAGATTACATTTGCACATCTATAAGGGGGATTATGATTAATACATAAAAGACATTCAAATTAGAAATAGTACAATATGAATAAAAATATTGAAAATAAAACTCATGCACAACCAAGAGACTAATATATTAGAATGATAGGACTTTTTATAATATTCATAGGTTTGGAGAAAAACATATTTGCACATCAAGAATAACTGAAAAATAATTTATAGAATTTCATATTAGTATTAATAGCCAAAATTATCTTCGATTTGAGATAGGGAGAATAAAAATATATATATAGGCTTGGGGAGGGGAAGGCCTCATCCTCTAAATGAAGTCTAAGTTTACATCTCTAAAAATAGGGCTATGCGTTCATCATCATGAAATGTTCTAAATTAGCTAAAACATATATAATACATATTATATTTATAAGGGTTCTAATGTGAAACTTTTAGAATATGAATATGGTTGAGTGACAACTATTGAAATTGAAGTGGTCACTATAGTTCCTTGAGGTATTAAAAATTTCCCACCTAGAGTATGCATGTTTATATATCTAGGAAATTGGGAAACTTGTGTCAATGTGGTAGTACTAATAGTTTCCTATGTGCTTGGAAATGACCCTAAAGCTCCTTATTTAGATTTTATTTCCTTAAATAATGCATGTGTTGCTTCCAAATCCTTGTTAATAATTTTTAAATTTAAGCAAGGAAGGTTTAAATATTTTGATGGCTTTATCCATCATCCTTGTACGTTTTATTTCTAATTTTTTGAACTCAATTCTAAGGGCCTCTACCTTTTTCACTCTATCTTTGGAAAAACTTATGAGTTACAATATCTCATCATTAGTTTCATAAATTTTTCCTTCAACTTCCTCCTTAAATCTATTTGTAGATGTTTTAAGGAGTATTTCAATTTTTGGCATGTTGACTAATTCTCTAGCAAAGGTTATCACAATAGTGACCCTCATATTCTTTAAAATTTATAAGGACTCATTTTCATGATTTAAAAAATGTCCCATTAGAGCATTCATATGCACATGTTAGTTAAGGGCAACATCCATTTTATAATTACATAATTAAGGGTCCATGTTGTATTTTGGCTAGACAATCGATTCAACTAGTTGAATACACTACTCTTAGAACATTGAATCAAAAAGGTGAGTATTTTATCATATTAATTTAGTTATAATCATAGTTGAAACACATTTTTCCTTTATTATTGGATCTCTCCCCTATAAATCTGAATGTTATTCAAAATATTTTATATCCTAGTGGGTACACTCTATACATTGTCAATAATCTCACAAGGGGTATAAATAATCTATCTCTATAGTAATATATGTTGTGTCTCCTCATTTATTTCATACAAATCTATCATTTTCTCCCTAATTAACTCCATAAAATCACAAAAATATTTTATGCACTTAGTTGGATCATTAAGATTCCTTTTGGATTTCTTAGCCAAGGGAAATAATTTTTATTTGTTCAAACTCAATGTCTTCCCTTGTATTCATATTGATTGCCTTCCTCTTCATCAACCTTTGAATGGTACCACTCTATTTGCCAAAATAGGTAGAGAATATAGGTAATTTAGTGATGACCAAATTCTATCTTTCATCCCTTATACCTGAAAGTTCTTTAACCCATTAGGGAATAATAAGTTCCCCTTTTTCTTTAGAGGTAGAGGGTAGAGTAGTCATTAGAGGAGGATTTATTATGGGAGATGCTAATGAATCACTTATTTGGATTTAGAATTGTAATGGTGGATAAAAAATTACATCCCACAATGAGGCTTCTCTGCGTGGGGTGACCTAAGTCACAAATTTAGTTAAGCCTATTAGTTTTTCAATTATTACAGTGGTTAACTATATTGGTGAGTATTTTGGCATGGGTAACTATATTAGATCTCAAATTTTCTAGGGAACTGGTGGTTTTCTAGGATTTAAAATGGAAACTCAAACTAGATTCTCAAAATAGACCCTTTTATTTAGAGTCTTTATTGGTGTTGATGTCAAAAGAATAGAAGAATAAACTAATGTCCTGGGAATGGCTGGAGGGAAATCTATAACTTGATTATCTACACTAGTGATAAAAGAAACAAGAGAAGAAACTATATTATTTGTATTTTATATTTGCTCTTTAGTGATGACTTGCTAGTCTAGGGCACCAACTGGAGTTTCTTCTTCTTTAATAATTCCCAAGCTCAATGTTTTAGCCTTTTTTTAATTTAGATTCTTCATCTTCTTCATCTAGGTATTCCTCTTCACTCATCTTCTACTCAAGTCCCATCATCACTTATGTATTTCCTTCTTCTTTATCAGTGGCATAGTCCACTAAGGATATTATATGTCCTTGTTCCTCTTTCTCGACTTCCTCCTCAATAAGAAATTATTATATAGTAGTTAGACCAAATTATGGTCTTTCCTCTAATTATTAATATTTGGAGGAGGCTAGAAGGACTTTATATCTCCTTTGGAAAGTGGATATGGAGAAAATAGGGGGTGAAATGGATGATAAAATAATTGAAGGAGCCATAGTACTTGAAAGTACTACTTCAAGTGGTGGTGAAGGATGAGAAAGTGGAATAATAGTACTGAAGGAAGTGTGGATGGGAAGAAAATTGGTATGATAAGAAACACTTGAGAGGAGTTCACCTCATTGGTGGATATGGATGGAGGTGCACTTGAGATGTGAGTGGAGAAGGAGGAGCAAATGAAATAGACAAGAAATAAGATTGTAGAAACTTTAAGAGACTTATATGAGTGACCATTGGAGTAAAGCTTCCATAGAGAATGTGTTATTATTATAGTTTGGAGGAGGTGTAATATTCTCCATTATGGTGGCTATACCAAAAAATGTGGTATCATTAGTTGGATGTGTGTAAGCTAGCAAGGGACCTAGAAGACCTTTAAGAATTTATTTTTTGATTTGGTAAGTTTCTTCCCTTTAGACACTAGACTCTCCCTCTTGTATATTTGTCTCTTATATTTTAGAAGAGGGAGGTTGGACTTGGCCTAATGAGTCTTGAGGTTCAACTAGAGGCCCTTCATGACTCCATGATTTCTATCCCTACTCCACCATCTCATTTTGCTGCTCCTTTATGGTGTCAGGGTCATATTGAATGGCCTAGGTGAGTATCATATACATTTGAATGTTCTTCATCTGAGTCCATACCTTTGTGTTATCTGATGTATTCATGAAAATAACATCATACTCATATTTTTGGTGGAAATATATAATGGGCACCCCATTCTTATCCTTGAGAATTTGAAGATAATTATTTATTCTCCTTCTAGGGTACCATTCTATAGACTAGGCCACATCTAAATTATAATGGGACCTTACCTTCCCAACTTGGTTAAAATGGGACCTTACAACAAATTTGAGCTTCCTAATACTTAGAGGAGTTATGAAGTAATAGGCCTGATTTTTAAGGACAATATCATATCTATGTTGTTATAAACTTGATAATCCACCTCTTGTTCTATGATTTTATTTAGGGCATGTCATGGTAAGAACAAAGGATGTTCCCTAGTTACTTCAATCCTAATAATTGTGTAATCAGGGTAATACTAGTAATCTCTCCATTTGCTTATGCTTATTTTTAAGTTATTAGATATCCTAAGCATCTGAGTGCTATGAATAGATTGGTATACTTGAGAGTATATTTCCTCAAAAATATTTTTGATTTCATTTCTAAATATGTAGACAAACATGAAAGAATGATAGTCACAGATACTATTATTCACATACTCTAATGATGGTTTTCATAGTTGTCCATGTATTCTATGAACTATGCCAAGGACTACATCCAATAAATATGACATTATATATAAATTTACATCATCTAGATTTTCTCATTCTTAAACATATGAACCTTTAATCTAAGGTTTTTAATTTATCCGAAGACAACAATATTTTTTGAAGTCAAGAGAATGTCTATCAATGAGACTCATTCCACTTGAATGTAATTAATGTTGGGAAAACCATATAGTCTATTTAAAAGGGCCATGGCTATCCCAATCTAAGTCCTAAATTTGATGATGTAGTTGGAAGAGATGGCCCCTTTGGGATTTAATCTATGGCTTTTTATGAGCCATTATTTTATTTTTCCCTCTATGTTGTAGTGCTTGAGTCATACATTGGATGAGACTTGGTTATAAGATACATTACATGCTAGGATTCTAAGGTATCTTTTGAATGACCTTATAAAAATACACGTGAGTGGATTCTTACATTTTATAAGGTATACGTTATCTTAAGAGCAAGTATCATTAAATAATAAACCATAGAGTAAGTCAATGCAGGGCAATACCTCTGGTTTTACCTCTGCATGATGAAACCCCATGGTTTTCATTATCATTAGGTCATTTATGTGTTGTTTATCATCTTAGGACAATTGGTATTATGTATAGTATGATGCCATAGATTCTACTACATTCCAAAGTTCCCAGTACTTTGGATACTTGAACTTGAGGGTACTTTTATTGAACATGGTATTGGTGTATTTGATATTTCTAACACACTAATATACAAAAGGGGCCTAAATATGTGTTGGTTTGAAGAATAATACATTACAGTAATATAAAATATGTAATTCCTCATAAATTAGTTTGAATTTTCTTAAATATTCATTGAATAAGCTAAGGTTTTTGGTCATAAGAAGGCTCAAAATTATAATATTTACTCTTGCATTGATGATGAAGTGATTTTCTTTTGTCTTAGATTTTGTATATATTTCCTAAATTCTATCTTAAATGCTCAAATCATATGAATTCCATGAGAATAATGGATTTAGATTTCATCCATGTTTATATTTAATTTTGTCAGTTAGTTTTGGTAGGTTCATTTATCTACCATGTGGCAACTTTTCAGCAATCTCGTATATCTACTCATCATGTCTAAGATAGGTGTCAATTTCTCATTTACCAACTTCCTTTATTTGATGTTAAAATTTTTTATGCATTTTTTGGCCATGCATCTCTTGGATTATGACACTTGTCTATCTTTCACTTATTTGGGCTTTTAGATTTATAACCTTGTTCTGTTTGTACTCCATGGTTGTAGGCTAATGTAATTGAGCCACATGGAGAAATATCAAGATTGTGGGAACTCAAAGGCTCAAGGATTTGGTTGTTTGAACCTTTTAAATGTGTGCATCCCCATGATTACTCTAGGTTAATGATATTTTGACATGTGGCATAATCTCATAGCCTAATAAATTCAAAGGCTCGGATCCATGGGACCATTAAGCCACTAACTTCATATTTCTTCTCTGAAGTTCTAGGTTAACAAAAATGTTTCATCTATTAAGTTTTCAAAACTCAAAACCTTGAAACCATTAAATAATGGGGCCTCAAGGCTATTAAACTCAATTTAATCCTTTTGGGGTTTTGGGTTAATAGAATTATGCCTCTTGTGAAGCTTTCAAAAGTCATAATCTTGAAACCATTAAGCTATTAACTTTGTATTTCTATTTTCATGGGTCTAGGTTCACATAATCAAGTTGTGTGGAATTTTATCGAATCTTAGAGACTTCAAACACTTATAATTTTATTTAAACCTAAAGGGATCTAGGTACCCACTTGTCAATGTCTCAGAGTTCAAGGAATTTAGAGACTTAGAAAATTTTTGTAAGGGATGAAGGCTCTGGATAACATAGGAATACCACATGTCCTAACCTTAGATAAATAAAGTAGGGTTTGATAGTGAATAATTTTCAAATCTTTTCCAATATTCTTGTGAACATATGAAAAACATAGGGATAATAGGATAAGACATATTGGTTTCATTAGTCTAGATAGATCATAAAGTCAGTTATGAAAACCCAACTTTTAAGATAGATCAAAATCAATGTTCAAGCTTTAATTTTCATAACTGTGGACTCTGTAACCTTAGATTTTGAAGAAAACCTTAAAATTATGTGAATTGAAAATAATGTCATGGATGTCTAATTCTTAGAGGACCTTAAATAAGGATATTCAAATAATAATGGGTCCCCATTAAAATCTTAAAAATGGGGTGTGTGTGCTAGGACACAATAAATGGTGACTCAGCTAGGGAAATACTCCTGGGTATTTGAGAACCTAAAATATCAAAAATATATCATAATATAATTTCAATCCTAACAAGAAAATAAAAAGTAAACATTTCCCTGAAAAAGACTCTTACTTATTTATGCAACATACTAACCCTTTGTATTCCTTGGAACTTTGTGTGATTTTATGAATTCAGTCTCTCCTTGATATGAGAATTTTGACAAAGTCATGGATAAATATTGTAGGTTTTATTTTGATTTTATATTTTATAACTGAATAGTAAGTGAATCATGGGTATTTCTTTGCTTCTATCCAGGCATATAAGAAATAGATACCTCTGATTCCACTTAAATCCTTGTTATATTATCAGTTGAGTATTCATAGCCTCGATAGAGATTACTTGAATTACCCATCTTCTATCAGTTTTTTTGATGATTTTTATTGAAACAAAAATAAAATAAAGGATGGGAATCACCATTGGTTGGGTGTATGTATAATTTTTATTTTATTTTAATCTCCCTGCTAGTGTGTATCCATTTATATGTTTTTATTTCCTCTCCAAGCTTTAGCATGTAATACTGTATAAGATCTTTGGAAATGGAAAACCTTTCTAAAATTTATATGAATATATTATAGTAAATCCAAAATTTATATAAAACTCATCAAGTCTAAACAAAAATTAATTTAATAATAGAACATACCTCAATCTCAGAAGCTCAATCATTCACAAAATAAACATTTATGAAAACCAATTATGCTTCCTTTCATATTATCCCCTTGTTTTTGACAAGTCTTCTATAATTAAACATAGAAAATCAATGGTCCTTTCTAAAATTTTAGAAAACTAATCTAAAAATCATAACAACTAATCTATTGAAAGTAAATGTTGAAAGCAAGAAACATTAATTTGGGAAAGTAGGAAGTCTATTTTAGAAAGCATGAAAACTATTCTAAAAATTAGGAAATCTATGTTACTCCTACATCTACATTTCCACTTACCATTACCTAGAAGCAAATTCAATTACATAAACCATGGAATAATGTTTTAAAGCTATTTATTGACTAGAAAAGTGAGGTCATTACCTTACAAGGTCCTTCAAATAGAAGGTATTATTACCTAGTATCTCAAATATTTGATATGGTACAATACATAAAGGAGTGAACTTATCATGATATCCTTTATTCTCATGTACTTTATCCTATAAAATCACTAGGTCTAAAATCTTGAAGGCCTTGATATTAGACCTTTTGTCAAACCATATTTTGATAATGTCTTTATGTTTGTTGAAGTTGTATAGTTATATAATTATTGCATCTTTTATTTGGACTATATCAATTTTTTTAGAATATATTCTTTCATCTTCTCCCATGTACTATTGCATAAAATGGCATGTTGAAATTTTAAGATTAATTGGGAAGATTTATTGTTGCCCATACACAAAAATAAAATGTGAATATTTGAGAGCTTGATTGTGTATGGTTCATTCTACGCACTGTGCATAATTTAATAAGAGATGTCATTCTCTTAGTTTATCTTGGCTTGACTTCTTAATGGCATCTATCATATTCTTGTTTGTGGATTCAGAAACTCCATTCCATTATGAATAGTAGTTCAAAGAGAACTTGATGGTGATTTGGTTATTATTATTCCACTCTATAAATTTAGTATGCTAAAAATTTGGACCGCTATCAAAAACCAAAGAATTAGATTGACAAACTTGGTTAGTACATTTTCTTAGAGAAATTTAATAGCATTGATTGATCTAAAATTCTTAGTAGCCACAAATTATATCTATCTAATATAATAGTCAATAGTTATTAGGACAAACTTGTTCCCTACTAAAGAGTTTGGGTTTATCACCCTAATGAAGTCGAAACCCCATTAAGCAAAAGGGCATCCCTCAATGAATTGGTTATAGTGGCATAGTAGTATTCACTTCTATTTTTCCAAATACCTATTATTTAGGCCAATTTATAACATGGTTATGTACATATTTGAATATCATGGACTAGTAGTATCCCATCCTCAAAATTTTGTGAGATGTTGTGTTGTCTGAGGAATATCCACTTCCAGTCTTCTGATGTAGATTATCCAGGATGTCTATAGCTTATTCTCTTGAAACACACCTTAAATATATTCCCTTGTATTTATTTATGTATATGACTCCCTTATTGATCATATAATGAGTTGATTTAATCTTAAGGGCTCACCTTTGATATCTATTTAACTCAGGGGGACATGTACCTATGAATAAGTAGTGGATGATATGAGTGTACCACTCACCACTAGTTGTTTGGGCCTCATTGATTTACTCAATATAAATGCATGGATCCATTTCAATTATGAGATTGATGATCCATTTTAATCTCACCATCTTGGATGGCCTAATTTCAATATCAAAATCTTAAAGTTTGGCCATCTATTTACCTCTTATTTGGTCCAATTCATTTTAGTCAAGTGTGAGCTTGATAGATGGGTCTGGGAATATAGCATATATCTTTTTCCTCATAATATAACATCAAAACTTTTTAACATCTTTAATTAGTGCATATATCTATTTTTTTATCATAGAGTATTTCAACTTTACATCCTTTAGATTAGTGCCCGTGAAGGCAATGAGATGTTCATTTTCATCCACCTTATGTGTAAGTACATTAGTTATAGTATTTTTTTAAGTGAATGAATAAATATGGATATATTTATTAAAGTATGCTTTGATAAGAACTAGAGCTTGATCAATGATAATATTGATGTTTTGAAAATCTCTCTTAGTCTCAGTTGTCCACTCTATCTTGGCATCTTGTTTTAGCATAACATTCAATGGTTTGACAATCTCTACAAATCCAAAAATGAATTTCATTACAAAGTTTATAATTATAAATAAAGACTTCAATTATTTCTTATTGTTGGGATGAATCAACTTGGAAATGTCCTGGACTCATTCTAGATCAATGGAGATCCCATCCTTAGTGATGATGTGGCCTAATAATTTACTTTTAGTGACTTTGAAGATGCTCTTCTTTGGATTAAGAGACTCCATGTATTCAACATATATCAAATACTCTTTGTAGATGATCTTCATGATAAACTCTATATTTAGAATACATTATCAAGTCATCCATGTGGATTATTATAAATTTTCAAACAAGTCCCTAAAAGGTGAATTGCATCACTCTATGGAAGGTTTCTCCTATATTAATTAAGTTAGAAGTCATTCTTTTATATGAAAAAGTTATCAACTTGGTGGTGTAAAGACAATATTCATTCCATCTTGTACTTCCTCTAGAACTTGATTATAGCCTAAGAATCCATATAACAATGACATCATCTCCAACCCATTAACCATATAAATTATCTTGTCTAGGGAGGGAAAAGGGTAGTTATCTTTTTTTATGCTTGATTCAGGTTCCTGAAGTCAACATAGAATCTAAGTTTTTTATTCTTATTTATAATTGGTACTAGGTTGGATACCAAAGTAGAATCCCTAATTAGAAGGATAATCTTAGCATCTAATAGATTTTATACCTCTATTTTGATGAGAGGTTCTAGTATTGGATTAAATTACTTCTATCTCTACCTAAAAGGCTTGTGTTCTAGTTTTAATGGAATGGGTATGTGTGATGGATCTAAGGATAAATACTTTTAAATATTCATATGTCTAGGCAATCATGTATTTATATTTTATTAGCAAACTCTTCAACTTTTGATTCTCACTTTCAATATAACTTGGACCATTGTTCACATACTAAGAGTGATAGTCAGTGCCTAGATTCTCCTCAATGAAATCAAACCTAGTTACTTTAGGCTAATTTTTCTTTTGAACTTATGAATCTACATTGAAAGCCTTCTCTAGGGAAGCCATCCCCAGAATTTATCCTTTAATTTTAGACATCATCCTCTCCTAAATCTTTAATATGTATGGGCTCAGCATCTTTCTCATATATCTAATGAGATTCAAAAATCGTATTACTCATGAATTAGAAAATCTATTGATCATACTCAAATACCTATAAGTTGTCTACATTATCTGGAATAGAGGGGTAAGAAACCAACTCCATAAAGAATTTATGCATATTATATTCTTGGAGTAGTGCTAGATTAGCAATTATAGCTGATAGTGAATTTTCCATCTAATTTTTTTCCTTTGATATGGCTCTGATGTTTAATGCTTTAAAAGATTCAATCAAGCCCCATGATTGATGTTTATACTTATTTAAGTAAGTGATATCACACTAATATTTCTTTCTAATATGGTTAACAATTGGGTCTGAATCATTAAATATTTATAACTACTTGTCATTATGCTTCAACATGAATTATAGATTTGGGATTAGAGCTTCATTCTTAGCTCTATTATTGGTGTAATTAAATTATAACCAATAAGCAACTAGGTACTACTTACCATCTAGGTCTGTTAGGACCTCCCCAACACCAGAACCTTACTTTGACCTAGTTCCATCAAAATGGAGAGTACATAACTAAAAAGGACCTTTAAATTATTATTCATGAAGCTCTTAATTGGTATTAAATATGTACACTCCTACATGCAGAGATGCAAACTCAACATTCTCATTCTTGGAATTGTACTCAATGATCAAGTACTTCATCTTCAGTTCTCTATCTACTCAAATCCATTTGGCCACTCTTTTCCAAGATAGCCACACATGTGATAAATATGTGGTCATATATCTATTTAATGTCTTTGACCAATCATGATTTGGCATCAAACCATAATATTTTGGAATGTCAATGACCTATATATATATATATATATATATATATATATATATATATTGTTGTACATGTGACTAAAATATAGGTTGTATGTGCACATTATAATCAAGGAATATAACGATGATGCTAGTCTAAATTTTTATGGGATAAATCAACAAAAAAATTATATAAGACTAGCATTTCAAACCTAGATACTTGAGGGAGTATATAAAAAATAAACAAAATAAAATAAGAAGACAAAACAAACACCTTTCACCTTCCTTGATAATTTCATTTTCTAGCTGTCCTAAGAGTGGAATGTGCTCAACTAGTGATAATAAGTCTTTGTCAATGGTGTGTGTTCATCATCTCCCCTTGCTCACTTTGGCAATTGACTTTTCATGAATTGATTAGTGAAGCTTATCTCAATAATTCTACACAGTAAGTTTGGATTAAGAATCATTATTGAAAATGTGTGAGGACCTTGTTATTTCTAACATGACTAAAATGATATAGATCATCCATCTTAAGATCAATATGTGTGATCCAAAATAAATTCAATTTTGGAGACCAATTTTAATAAATATTTCAATTAATATTTAGAAGAATGGAATGATCAATAGGCATGGTTCAACATTTTTAAAATTTGTTGCATTTATGTGGATATTTTATATTTTTGATTGCTTATGTCATGATGATGTCACATTTTCAAATATTTGTTAAATTTATGAATTTTCAAAAATAGGAGTTCATTAATTTGATATGGATTTTTCACTTAAGTATTTAATTGAATTTAATTAGTTAAGTGAATCTGATTATGCTTTTTGTAATTTTTAGAATTTGATTAATTTTTTATGCACAATTGGTCAAAAATAATAATTTGTTAGGCCATAATTTGACTAGAAGTGAATTGGTGAGAAGTTATCATTGTGTACAAGGTATTGCCCAAAATAAAGATACCTTAATGTGATTTTAGATATTTACATCTAATGTGTAGATGAATTTTGGCATCTCAATAATTTTTATGCTTAATGTGTGTTATTTGCTTAAAATCAATCTAATGTTTATTTAGACATATAAGTGACCAAAAAGGAATGTCTACATTTTCCCCCTATTTGAGAAGTAATTGCAAGACATAGGCATAATAACATCTTCTCAAAGAATGAAAAAGTCATTAAGTCAAAAAAATTAATGTTTAAAAAATGATACAATTGTAGGTTGTTATGAGTCAATAGGCATAATTTGATGCCCCAGAGGGTGATTGATGAGCCCTGAATGCCCCCTTGAGGGAGGAGACAAAAAATAGTGTCATCAAACGGACCCTCAAAAAGAGGAAAATAACACGGTCTAATGGTAATAGAGGTCTAAATAATGAATTTTCCCCAAAAAGGTGGTTTTAATCATTAGTATAGCGATTTACCCCAATAAGATGATTTTGAACATGATATAATTAATTTCTCCCTAGTAACATAGAGTTGATAATTGATTGGTCTAAATAATTTTCCTTGTTATGGAAAATTGGCATAGGGAGCTCACACAATGAACCTAAAACATAGATTAATGATGATTTGGCATAGAGGAACAATACAATTATGGGGTACCTGCTAGCATGGAGATGCACATCGTAACTAGCATGTGATACAACCATAAAATAGTGTTATTAAATGGGCCTTTGAAAAAGACCTAACAATAGGGTCTAGTGATAAAAATAGTCTAAAAATAATGAAAATAGAAATAAATGGACTACAGAGTTAAAAATAAGACCTCCTAGAATAAATGGAATGAACTTTAGGAAGTAGGGGTGAAAAAGTAAATTTTCAAGCTATATATTCACCCCTTGGCGTCAAAAATTTTCATTTGGACCCTAACACTTGAGAAATTAGAACTCTAATCTTGTGAATAATAATTGTGAAATATGGCTCAATGACCAAGACAAAGGCATGTGAGTGACCAAGTTCAAGAGCATGGATGACCTCCACATGTTGGGTAGCTAGTAAGAAAAACCTTCTTGACCAAAATTTTCATTAATTATGCATTCAATGCTAGTTTTAGGGAAAATTTTGACAAAGTCACTATTTTTATGGAAAGTAAAATGGTGAAGCACCTAAATTTAAATGTAAAAAATGCCCATTTTGGGTGGAAATCATTGATTCAGTGATTTTGCCAAAAATAGCAAATTTATCATTTTTGTAAAAAATGAAAATGGTGACAATGCTAGTTTTGACAAAAAAAATGCCAAAATGGTGACTGCCAAAAACAAACTAGTTACTTCACCCTATTTTGATGAAAATCATCAAAAATCACCTAATAAAGGTCTAAATAGGTTGATCCTCTAGGAGAGAGGGGTGCATTGGTCTAAGGCACAAAACAAGTCAAGTAGAATATGCATAAGGATAGGTTTAAATAGGCATTTGCTTAGTTGGATTTATGATATAGATATAAACTCAGACTAAGTTATACGTGGTTGTAAAATCAACTCATTGTCCTGACGACATGGGAGTGGTGGTTTCACTATTTATGGATGACCTAGATCTAGACTAAGGATATGTGTACATTCTTGGAGGTTATCAATCTATTATATGGGGCATGAATGCTCATTATTCAAATAGATCAAGCTTACTTGAGTGTATTAGTTGAACATTAGTACTTAGATACTTCCACCTTCCACCTATCAATAAGGGAGGTGAAAATCACATTGGAAGACATGTGACACATACTAAAGTTACCTATGAGAGGCCAGAGATTTTTCCAAATAGACCTAGCACACTAGCAGGCTATGTTGGATGACTTGGTTAGTTGCTACGACATTCCCATGTTGCATGGGAAGTTTGATATTAAATTTTTAGAGATATACATAAACATTTGGCCTAATGACATACCACCTAAGGAGCCAACACTTCTAGCATTGATTGATTGGGAGGTCATAGTTTTGATGGTGATTATCAATAGTATATGGGCCTAGGAGGAGTAATTAGAGCCATGTTAGATTATATGACTAGGTTTACATGGGGTTTAGTAGTATTATCCTAATTATATAGATATATATATATAGTGGCCTACCAAGGAGGCTAGAGTGTTGTTTCCATGAATTTCCTCTAGGTTTCAAGATGGGAGCACATAGCTATAGAGCACCCAATAGGGTAGAGACAAGTATAATTTCTATAATATCTAGCATCATATGGATGGGCCTAAATAGGTAGATGTAGAGGATATTATGATGATATCTACCATTATTGGTTGATGCTGGATGAATTGATAGGTGTAGATTTTATTTGGTGGCCCTATTGCCATTATAGCTTTAGTAGAGATCTAATATATGGCACACTACCTATATGACCTCTAGGTACTTTATGATAGGCAAGCAAACATATTATAGAGGATTATAGACTAGATTGGGTGTTACAATAGTTTAGGATGTAGTAGGGTGTGTTAGATGATCCAAGATGATTTACACATAGTACATAGGAGATTAGCTAAGCTACACTAATGATCTTGAGGAGTATGATGGTAGGCATTTATGTATTAGTACCACATATTATGTGGGAATATAGAGGAGGCCTCATAGATTTAGATGTGACACTAGACTATGTGATATGTTGGGTATAATTTTGTCTGTAGAGATTGATAGCACCTCAATAAGCATTGGTACAAGTACATGATAGACAGGGAGAGGCTCAAGGCAAAGATGAGATGGAGGTGGATTAGGGTAGGGATCATATGGAGGTGGATTAGGGTATTAGTTAGGTAGGTATAAGTGGTACATAGGTAGATCTATGCTAGGCAGGGCCATCATGAATGACAAAGGTAAGTAGGGACATTTCTCTACTTAAGGTATCACTACTAGACTAGGCAATATTAAGGGCCTTAAGAGGTGAGTTGGCTAGTTGTAGGCATATGTGAACCTTAGGGATGGCTAGATTTATACCCTTCAGTCATAGATTGACTCACTAAAGGTAGAGGTGGTAAAAATGACACTTGTATAAGCTTAGTTATAAGCTACCATAGATTAGGATATAATAGAGAGGGATCAAAATAGGTTATATGTTCAGAGGCTCTAGCATGAGAGAGATTAGGCACATATAACATGCACATAGGCAAGGTTTTCTAGGATGGTTTTTGAGAGCCTATGGGCTAAGGATGAGGCCTCATACTATCAGATAACCTATGAGATCATGATTCCTAGGGACCAATAGATACCTATGTTTGAGGTTTAGGATGCACATAGAGATAGTAGTAGGTCTTCTCAATCTAGATTGAGTACACATGGTGCACCAAATTCAAGGTAGTCAATTCAATAGCCACTGCCACCTCCACCTCCACCTCCACTACCTACAAGAACCATGGATTCCTAGAGTTAGAGTTGATGTTGTATATCTCTTTGGCACTTTTATCTTTTGGCATTATAAATTTTATATAGTCATGATGTATATGACATTAATACTTGGTTTCTAGATTTGTACATAGACTATTGATATTCTTTTGATATACATGTGATGCTCTATATTTGATTTTTCTTAATATGTTATGGTCTCATATTTAGATGTGATTAATTTGGAATGTTTATGCTTACTTTCTATTCAAACATTTATATATGTATGCTCTTTCATTTACTGTAGACATGTCTTGTATATGAGATGTTGGGATGTATTTATATATTCATGTTTATGACCCTTAATAAATGTTTATTTAAAGATGCATGTCCTCATTAGCACATAATATAGTCATTATGATTTGGTTATTATGGGTTTTATTTTGTTTGAGTGTGCTTATTATGAACAAGGCAAAATATTGATGGCATAATTTTTTTGTAGATCCTTATCCTAATTTTGTTGTAGCATGTGACATTATGCATCTAGTTATAAACAAACCATAATAATAATGTATTTCTTAAGCATGGGAAAAACTTAATTTAAATGCAAGTATGAAAAATTGAGGCCTACTATATAATCTATCAATCCCAAGTGTAAATACAATGTAGTAAACTAAGTGTAGGACAAAATACAAATACTCACATCTCAAGTACAAGATATAATAAATATAGACTTAAGCATAAACATAATGTAATAAACCTATGGAAACTAATGGAAAGTGAAACACAAGAAAATACACTAGTTATCAACCGATTATAAATAAACAAACTTAACAAACAAACAAACAAAAACCTTAGTAAAGGAATCAAACATAGACTAAAGTTAACAAACACATGAAAAGCATATGAAATAAGTATAAAATAAACAAACATATATCACATAACTAAAGGAGAATCAAATGAAAGAACTACTTATGGCATGAATTCAAGAAACAAACTAATCTAAGGCAAATACAAATAAACAAACTAATCTAAGGAAAATGTAAAGAAATAAACTAGTCTAAGGTAAATTTAAATAAACAAACAAATCTAAGGTAAATGTAGCAAACAATACAAAAAATCAATGAAATAAACCTACTTAATGAAACTATTTGTGCATGTGTAAGAGAAGTGTTATGTTTGGCACAAGGTTGCCCTTAGGCTATATGTAACAATGGCATAGGTATGATGTTACACGAATGGAGATTGAAAAAATAATTTAGTGCATTTATAACTAAAAATGACACCAATAGATCGAGATTAAAAAAAATTAACTTTTAAAGAAAATGGTACTCAATTCTAAATTATCGATAAAAATTTATTACAATAACAATTTATCATCATTAATGGCCCATTTAAATTTAAAAACATGTAAATTAAAATGCATTAAAGCTGATAAAACAAATATAGCCTTGTAACTAAGTGATGGAACCAAAATTGAACCACATACCTCCCTAATAACAATATTGAGCCTTAACCAAGCCTTTGATCTAACCACATGTGCAACTCAAATGGAAAACATCCACTTAATGGCAAAATAATATTAAAAATAACTATTTTAAATATATTGAAGCATATTGATTTTTAACTTAGGGAGAATATTAATGTTTCTAAAACTTAGATATTAGAGATGGATGTCACCTCCATTGTCATTATATAGGTCTGTAATGTTGAAGATCTGACCAAGAAGAATTTTGATGAAGTCTGGGTACCCTAATGAAAGCCCACATCCAAAATGAAACTAGTCTATATTTTATTGAATGAATATCCAATCTGAGGATTTAACAATAAAAAAGGGTACCCATGTCTATGGTCTTGCTAAAGGGTGCAATAATGATGCCCAAATCATAAATAAATAAGTTTTAAGCTCATAAAAATAGCATCCCAGCTCAAAAAATGTGATTTTGTTGTTGGGAAACCCTACAAAGCTGATAAATGTGGCACCCAAACTATGTTGCGGCAGAAATAATATCATCCCAGTTTTAATAATGGTGCCAAAAGAGAAGAAACCATAGAAAATTAAAAAAAAAATCCTCCACAAATAGCAAGAAGAAACTTGAGATATGAAAAATAAGCCTTTTTAGAAAAAACTCAAGATTTTTTTTAAAAATTAACAAACAAAAACTAGGCAATAAAATACTAGATTAGATCTGATACCATATCAGGTATTATGCTAAGATCTCTAAATCAATTAAATGCATCGATTCAATACAGAAATGAGTCAAGTAAGTACACAACACAATTACAAGTTAATAAAAAATTAAATAGATGAGAATATTGAAAAATCATGTAAACATAAAGATCCAATACTTTCCATATATTAATTGACATAACTCACTACAAAGAGTTGTAAAATAAGAAGGTGAATGTTTAACCTCCACCTAAAATAGTGGTAACATCCATACCTAGAATAACTGGTCAACCAATCAAAGGAGTAACTCTCATTGGCTAAAATGGGGTGCTCAAGTGTAAATCCCTATGACTAAGTACACCTGAACAAGTTAATCCCATAAGTGTGGGATAAATCCATGTGTTTATGGAGTAATCCTAATAAACTAATAAAAGAAAAATAATATTTTACACTAACACCCCCCATAAGCATAGCTTAGGTGGGTAAAAAAAATAGGTCCTGACAACAAGGCCCCATGAGGTACCTAATTACAAAAAAAATCTCATAAAATAGAGAAAAAGAGAAAAAACATAGGAAAAACTCCCCCCAAAAGAGAGAGAAGAAGAAGAGAGGGATAAAAATCCCCACTAGAAGCTACAACTACTTGTAGATGCCCTATATCTTTTAAAATATGGTGGATGTGTACCTCCACAAAGAAGAACGATATGGAAAATGGAAAATGTCACATGGTAAATGTTGTATTAAGTCCCTCTACAATAAATGATGTCTCTTCCTTTCAAAATAAAGAGACCCTGAGCTATCAAACTATTGAATTCCCACTCAATTGGAATATAGGTAGGAATCAAGAGTAGATCTTTGGAAAATGCTCAAATGTCTCCTAGAAAGTACTCAAATGTGTCAAATTTTGATCATGAATCAAAGTCTAACTATAGAAGACAATAATAAAAAAGTATCAAATGAAGGAGAGAGAGAGCATGAGTGTTTATAAGTACCCTCATTACATCAAGAGAATAATATGTAACTCCAACAGAGTTGTCATTAAAGAGAATATAAATGTCCTCAATGGTGTCCTCTAGATTCAAAATGTGAGACTCTACAAACAAAGAAGATATGTTTGGTAGAAAAGTGTCCCAATAAGGTGAATCCAAAAGACATATATAATCTTGTTGTAAATAATCACTATAAGCTCTTGAAGGAGTGACATTGAACTCTAAATTAGCAAGAAGTACAGTTGTGTCCATAATATGAACACTAGTGGATGAAGTGGCCAATGTTGGAATGCTAGAGTCCTCAACCATAGATAGGGTATCTAAATTAGGAGAAGGATCAATATAATACATATGTGAATATTGCTTCAATGAATCATCACTCTTAGATGAAGAATCAACATCTCCATATAGCTACCAGATGAAGGTCCAAGTAGTGAAAGGGAACTCAATATACTCAATCTAATGCATAATATCCTCAAAAAAAGTGAGACATATTAGTCCATAGACCATGTCATTATTTTTAAACCATGCACATTTATCTTCAATGACATTAAGCTTATGAATAGGTCCAAGAAGATAGGGTAATATATCATGATCTAGTAAATGACTCATTATTTCATTCTTCCAAGATAACTAATTCTCTAAATTTAGTTGCACAACATTAATAAGATTCATAAATACACCCCCCTCGAATAATCAATGGTGAACCCCTTTAGCTTTAGCACCTTATAATTTAGTGTGTTTATAAATAAAAATGACACCAATAGTTCAATAATGAAAAATATGAACTTTTAAATAAAATGGTACTCGATTCCAAGTTACCAATCAAAATTTATTATAATAACAAGTTCCCATCATTAATGGCCCATTTATATTAAAAAACATAAAACTTTAAATGCATTAAGGTTGATAAAACAAATATAGTCTTGTAAATAGCTGATGGAATTGGAATTGAACCATGGACCTCTGAAATAACAATATGGAGCCATAATCAAGCCTTTTATCCAACCACATGTGCAATTCAAATGGAAAAAAATCCACTTAATGGTAAAATAATAAAAAAACAACTATTTAAAATACATTAAAACATGCTAATTTTTAACTTAGGTCAGAATATTAATGTTTTTAAAACTTAGGTGTTGGAGATGGATGGCCCTTCCATTGTCATTGCACAAGTCTACAATGTTGAAGGTCTGACCAGGAATATTTTTGATGAAGTTTGGGTGCCCTAATGGAAGCCCACATCCAAAATGAAGTTGGTATATATTTTTATGAATAGATTCCCAATCTAAAGTATTTAACAATAAAAACTAGTACCCAAGTCTATGGTCTTATTGAATGGATTAATATTGATGCCCAAATCAGAAATAAATAAGCTTTAGGCTTGTAAAAATGGCACCCCAACTCAAAAAATGTGATTTTGCTATTGGAAAACCCTAAAAGGTTGAGAAATGTGGTACCCTAACAATGTTGGAGATGTAATAATGGCATCTTAGCTTTAATAATATCACCATAAGATAATAAAACATATAAAACTAAAATTATTTCCACCACAACCAGCAAGAAGAAACTCTGAATATGAAAACAAGCCTTTTTACAAAAAATTCAAGATTTTTTAAAGAAACCAATAATAAAAAAATTAGGCAATAAAATGCCAGATTGGCTCGGATACCATATTAGGGATTATTCTAAGATCTCTATATCAATTGAATTCAATAGTTGAATACAAGCACGAGTCAAACAAGTGCATAATTCATTTGTAAGTTAATGAAAAATCAAATAAATGAGTCTTTCAAAGGCATGTAACCACAATTATCCAACTCTCTCCATACATTAACTGACATAACTCACTAAACATGAGATGTACAAATATGGAGGTGAATGTGTAACCTCCACCTAAAATAGTGGTAACCTCCGTACCCATAATAGTTGGTCAACCAGTCAATTGGTTGAAGGAGTAACTCTCACTATATAAAATAGGGAAATCAAGTGTAATTCCCTATGGATAAGTACACCTAATCAAGATAATCCCACAAGTGTGGGAAAAATCTGTCTATGTATAATAATCCTAATAAAGTAATAAAAGGAAAATAATATCCTACACTAACATTAGGAACATAATAAGCTGAAGGATGATGCATAATGTAAGTCATATGTAACTCAAGATTAGTCTTGGTTTATTATGTTGCATGGGTTTGAAATGGATCAGTAAACATATTAATATTCACATTAGATTATTAAACCCAAACATTTATAGGTGTGTCACCATCATTATGCTCAATAGTGTTACTCTCAATTAGGTCTTGGATCTTATCTCTTAAACCAAAGCATCTATTATTTGAATTTCATGTGCATTTATGCCAATCAAATTTTGCATTGATATCAACACTCTTAGGTTATAGTTTTATCATATTAATATCTAGAGGAAGAAGAAGGGATATGAGTTTACATTCAAGTGACCTTTGCAACACTTTATGAGTATGTTTTCATAGTCATGTAAGTTTTATTCATTGAGGAGTAAAAAGTAAAATATTGTTATTGGGCTATGAAACCACATTAACTAATTTTTATCCTCATTATTAGTATCATTATCCTTAACATTGAAAGTTTTTTTCTTTTAAATTTATCATTAGAAGATGTGGGAGGATTTTTCCCATATTTTAATTTGTTTCTGGCAATAAGTTTGGCATTATATTCTTTGAGCATATGACACATGTCATCAAAAGATCAAATTTTTTTTAACATAATAAACTCATGAATAATTAGGATTTAGTTGAAAATTTTATTAATTCCTTTTCTACCATAGGAATTTTCATTTTTTAGAGCATAGTCTTGTAGTGAAGCATATATTCACCAATGGTTTTGTTATGTCTTTTTTTTAGTTATACAATTTGGGCATAGGATATTTTGTCACTAATTTTAATAGACTAGTGAGATAATAACTATTCAACCAAATAATTTAATGCATAAAATAATCCAAGAGGAAGGTCATATAACCATCTGAAGGCAAAGTCCCTAAGGTTCCTAGGAAAAATATTTTTTACTAAACTATCATTAGCCTCATATTCCAAACATGTTCCATGCAAGGCTCTAAGATGTTGTTCCAAATCACCATTACCATAAAAATTGTGTAATCTTAATTTCTAAAAACACTTTGGGTAGGGTATACTTGGAAATTTTTGGGGACAAAGGGTTTTGTAATAATTCTTGAAAGTTTTTTGTATGACCTGATCTATTTGAACCTTGTTCCATTTGAGTAAACTTATCTTGAATATCTAAAAAATGTTGGATAACTATCTAGTTTCTAGGATTAGTAACCATATTATATAGATTAGTAATAGATGGTGACAGGTGAATTATACACCGAAAAGGGTAAAAAGAGGCATTATGTTGTATTGGGATACTCATATATATCTAGGGAGTAAATTGTGGCACCCACATAGTAGGTATACTAAGTATAGGCATCCCTTGTGTAAACATATAGTTGTATACATATGAATATAATCAATAAGAACATTGGCATGAAAACCTAATGTAGGATGTGATACTTTAGAAGGTTAATTATTATCACTCAAGTATTTAGCATGTGGTTCCTCTAATGTGGTTTTATTATCATTATTTTCATTTTTATTCTCTAATATAACATTCAAGATAACATATATTTCCTTACATTGTTTATTAATTAATTTTCCATATCTAGAAATCACTTATACTTATTTAAGATCTACACCATTAAATTCATTTATATTTATTTACCATTATATTCAATATTATGTTCAACATGATATTCATAATCATTTTTAAGTTTAGGCATGTCATTATTAACATCATGTACTTTTGCATCCACATGTTCATTACCAATGTTTCTATCAATATAATTAGTAGTATGTAACTCATTAGTTTACACCATTTTAGTTTGTAAACAAACATGTGGCATGCCAACTAGCCTTCTCCAAATTTACACCACATTATGGAATCTGTTAATGGATCCACACAACTAGAAGTCCAACCATGCACCTACAAGAATTCCAACCATCCCTCAACCAAAAGATGTACACCACCCTTTTATAACCATCATCAGTTATAACCACTTCTTGTAATGATTTTATGTACACACACACACACACACACACACACACACACACACACACACACACACACACACACACATGTATAATACATACATTAGAACATGTGTGTGTGTGTGTGTGTGTGTGCGCGCGCACGCGATGTTGTATAATACACATGTAAATTACATACAAACATATGTATGTATGTATGTATGTATGTGTATGTGTGTACACACACATACAACGCGCACACACACACACACACACACATACACACATACATATGTTTGTATGTAATATAATGTGTATTATACACACACGCGCGCCCGCGCGTATGCGCGCGCGCGCGCTTGTGTAATGTGTGTGTTTGTGTGTGTGTGTGTGTGTGTGTGTGTGTGTGTGTGTGTGTGTGTGTGTGTGTGTGTGTGTATTTGTGTGTGTGTGTGTGTGTGTGTGTGTGTGTGTGTGTGTGTGTGTGTGTAATTACAATATAATACATACAAACATATGTATGTGTGTGTGTGTGTGTGTGTGTACATACATACATACATATGTTTGTATGTATTATACATGTGTATCACACACATAAACGTGTGTGTGTGTGTGTGTGTGTGTGTGTGTGTGTGTGTGTGTGTGTGTGTGTGTGTGTGTGTGTGTGTGTGTGTGTGTGTGTGTGTGTGTGTGTGTGTGCATGCCCATGTGTTTGTGTGTGTGTGTGTGATACACATGTATTAATACATACAAACAATGTATGTATTTATGTATACCCACACACACACACACACACACACACACACACACACACACACACACACACATACACACATGTTTGTATGTATTATACATGTGTATTATATATATACACACACACACATACATACATACATATGTTTGTATGTATTATACATGTGTGTGTATACACATATACATATACATATATATGCATATATGTGTGTATATATATACACATATATATATGTACATGTATGTATGTATATAATAATGTGTGTGTGTGTGTGTGTGTGAACCATTTATGCCATAAGGTCCTAGAGATGAGATAACCACACATTAAAAGAGTGTGTTATCATTTTTTTGGTATCGAGCATGCAATTATTTATAGCTCTACATAATTTCACATAGTCTATAAAAATAACAAGGACATTTACCCTATTTTGATAGAACTAGGTTTCCTAGATCTTATTACATCTTATACATATCCTTAAACTCCTATTTTTAAAAATTGAATAAAAATTTAACTTATTCATATATCACAATAAAATTCATACAACAATATGATTGATTTTTTATTTTTTAGGAATACCTTTCGTGCAATTTTATAGTTTAGCTTACTACCAAGTGTAACTTTGTGAACCAGGTCTTATATCATGTGGTGTGGATCATATAATCTCTTCAAGTATTTTGGCTAGGGAAGATGTAGAGGGGGAAAACCATTATTTTGTGTGTGTGTGTGTGTGTAAACTCATTTTGATTCTTTTTACCCCTAGTGCGCTTATTAGGTCTGTCAAGGTTTACATCAATATTTATTTTCTTAGTATCCTCTAGATTCACTTTGGTGTTGGGAACTAAATTATATATATATATATGTATTATATATATATATATGTATATATATGTGTATATATGTATATATATATGTATATATATATATATATGTATATATATATATGTATATATATATATATATATACATATATATATATACATATATATATACATATATATATATATACATATATATATATACACATATATATACATATATATATATATATATATATATACATATATATTTCAATATATTTAATCTTCACCATATATTCCTCCATATTATTCAATTTGGATCCCATTCTGACCATCTCCTTCTTCAAAATATTGAAATCTTGGTTTGAATTCCTAAGGTCATGTAGTTCCTTCTTGAATTCATCATTATTATCTTCTAACATGATTTTTATATCCAATAAGTCCCAATTCACACTCTTTAACTTGCCAATAAATTCCTTTAATAGGTAGAGTTATGATTTTAAAGTCTTCACAAGCTTTCCCAACCTCTTGCTAGAAGAATAATTAGTTTCAGCATGGTTCCCAAGATTGGACAAAACCTCCTTATCATTTTAAGTAATCTTAGGTCCAAAATTTAGAGGAGATGAAAAATATTTATTTGTATCTATGCCATGGCTTATACCATATTATGGGGAAGTCTAAATCTTCCTCAAATTAACTAGTTCCTTGACTTTATTCATTTTTAGGCTATTAGAAAATTGGGCAAGTATATCTTCTTTGGCTCTTTCCCCCTTCTAAAATACTTTACCTATACCACAAGGATACCTTAAATTTACTCCCCTTAGCTTCAAATTCCTAGGGTTCCCAACCACAGGGCCCATATAAGGATGCCTTGATTGAACAATAAGGTAAATGAATGTTTGATGGAAAATAAAATCACTCTTATCCATCCAATAAGCCAAAACCTAACTTTAAAGAGATATAAGGAGAAAAAAGGGTGTGTTGATGGTTTTATTAGTCTTTAAGTGGTTCACAATTATGAAATGGTGTGAATAAATCAGCTTGAACTTCCAAGAGTGATGTATTACATGATCTGAAGTCAAACCTTTCCCCATGGGTGAGGTACGACATGACACCAAAAACCATCATCAGCCTCATGGATTCTCTCCCCTTATTTGAAGAATCTTTGAATGACTTCATTCTTTATTTTATGATCATTATAAACTTTGTATTCCTATATGGGCATACCTATTACCATAGCAATTATTTCCTCTAATATTTTCATTTAAATAACTCTTAGGGTGACCTCCCTCTCATTTAACATTTTGGAAAATCTAGAGTCAAGTCAAGATCATATCCATAAATATTTTGAATAAAAGTTGTTAGCCTACCATGTTTAAGAATATTCTAAATGGTATTTTTATTAAGGTTGACACAAGATATGAGCTTTACCCAAACTCTCTCTCCACCCATATTAACCGCATTTAAATCTCTCTTTTAGATGATGTCATCTACACTATAGGTCTTGATCATCAACAATATTGAGGCTATACTTCAAATGACTCCCACATATTTTTAAATTAAGGTCTATAATAAATAATTATTATTGAGGACATCCATCATTCACATTTTATAATCATGATTAGATTTAACATGAGGTAACTTAGGGACCTTGTTACCCTTATCTTTTATCCTCAAATCCTTGATAGTAAAACCTTCCTTTCTCCTTTTAGGAGTCATGGTGTTGATGAGGAATAAATTAAGAGGCATTTTCTTGATTTGATTAACTAAGTAGAACATTTGATTTCATGTTCAAAATATTGATAAAATATGGGATTAAATCTACCTCCTTAGTCTAATTGATGATATTTTGACTCGTAACTCCTTTATTAACCATCCAATTATCACAGACATTATCATATTTATAGGTGTAAATGATGCTCAGATCATCAAAATTCATCATCAAATTATGAGTGTCCCTAATCACCTTCATAATAGACCGAATTTGGGTAGAACTTCCCTTATAAAAATTAGTAATATTTAATAAATCACCTTCGATTATGAGGGCATTTATGTTCAACTCCTTAGATACCTAAATTATTCATAGTGCTTCCCTCGCCTCAATTACATGATTATTTTTAAAACTTAAAGGGACCACATAGGCATCAACAAAACCTTATTTTTATTCTATAATGACTCTTCCCCCTCCCACTTACCTAAATTCCCTTTCTTATCTCTACCTAAATTCAATTTGTGCCAATCACCATGGAGATTTATCCATTTGACTTGAATCCTATATATTGTTTCCTTCTTCCTTTATTTATCCTTGGAGATGATCATATTCCAATTTTAGAGGACATTCATATCTAATTCAAATATGGTATTTTTGTACCTCTTCATGAAGGCTTTCCCATTATCCTTTATAGCCTTAGTGATATGCATCCCCATATGTGATTGATTCCTTTTCTTGTTTTAGAATATTTTGGAGTTCATTTATTTTCATAAGCCCAAAAGGATATGGGGTAGAGTTTATTTCCACATATTTCTAAGTAAAAGAGAGAACCAAGGAATCACCCATTTTATGATAAACTCTAAAATCGAGTTGGGTATAACCCAAGCTAGATTGAATAGTGATATAATTATGTCCATTGATTTAGTAACAAAGGGACAATAAAATAAAATATGTTTGACCAAATTTGCTTCTTTTTCACATAGAAAACATGGATTAGGGATAGGCAATCCTCTTTCATAAGATTATTGATTGTAAGAATCCTATTTTAGGGAGAATCCTATTTAAGTAAAATAATTAAAGAGTAACAAAACAATTCTCAATGATTATGAGTAGGTGATTTTCCATAATTTTATATGGAACCCCATTTTATCCATAATATTATCCAATAATCTCCATAAGATCATATCTGAAGCCTTATTCATGTTAATTTTTAGAAGCATCCTTGTCCTTGTAGATTTATCAATGGAATGTAGATCCCCATGTATCATAATAATGTCATTTGTTATCTATCTTATGAACACAAATGTCCATTTTTGGTCAAAGATGATATTGGGAAAAATAACTTGGAGCCTCCAAGAAAAAGTTTTTGAGAATATTTTTTAAATGGTATCATGTAAGCTTATAGGTCTAAAGTCATTCAATAATTTATCCCCAGTCTTCTTCAAAATGAGAACAAAAAATGCATTATTTATCTCTCTAAGGATACTACCTTCCTAAAAAAATTATATCATTACATTCATAACATCATCTTGGATAATATATAAAAAAAATTGAAATAATATCATATGGAAACCATCTGACCTAGGGTCCTTATCACCTTCCATGGAAAAAACTATAAATTTGACTTCTACCAAAGTAGGAAGGTAGATGAGTTTGGCATTGTCTTGTTGATTAATGACGTTATGGAACATATTTAGAAAAATTTATTCCTTGACCAGGTCAGTATGGTTTCTTCTACACAACATATTTATGAAAAATGAGATAGTTTCTTCCTTAATTTCTTCCCTTTCCTTACAAACAAACCCATCTTCTTTAACTAGCTCTAAAAATTTTCTTACATTCTTATGTCTGATACTTGAGACATGAAAAAATTTATAGTTCATATCTCCTTCTTTTAGCTAAAGGTTCTTAGATTTTTTCCTCCAAATAATTTACTCCTTATCCTCTAAGTTGTATAAAATACTAATAAAAACTTTCTCCTTAATGAGTTTGTCTTGATCCAGGTCATTTTGTATTTACAAGTTATATTTTTAGTAAATAGAAAAAATAAAATACTAAATAGAATAAATTAGGGTCACTTTGGGTCTTTTGAAATCAATTATAGAGATGTAGGAATTGCACTTAGAAGATGTGTTTTCAAAATTTAATATATTCAACACTGTTTGGGCAAACCAATGGTCATTTTATAAGTTTTTGGGCCTTCAAAATTGATTTTTGATGTTTTTATAATTTTTAGGTGTGAAAAAAATAAATTTTAGAAACCTCACATCTCTCATGGATAGTGAGAGATGAAATGATATTGACACATGGAATCACATACACACTATGGAATTTAGACCATTTAAAATTTCCCTTAAAGTCAAATTTAACTCATCTTTAAGTTACACAGGCTTTTCTTTTTCAAAATTATAACCCTTAAGTCAGATTTAAGGTCACATGAGGGAGGTGTTTATATAGGATGATGTTAGAGTGTATTTTATTGTGGCCAACCCCCCCCCCCCCCCCCCCCCGCGCCCCCCCCCCCCCCCCCCCCACACACACACACACAAACACACATCCTTAGATAAATGGAGAGCTCTAAGGTCCCATTCTAAATTTTGATAAAATTAATAAAATTTAATTAAAAATCTTGTGTGGATATTTTCTAAAGTTTGTAATCAAAGAATGTGTTTTAAGAAAATCTAAAGTCCTTGGTATTTTTGAGTTTGCATTAAGGTCACTTTGAAAATGGTTTCATTACTTTATTTTTTTAATGAGTTTATTAAAATCATCGGTGTTAGTTTTTATATTATCACATGATTTATACTTAAATTTTTGGGGAATTAACTTTATTTTGGTGGATTTAACATTGAATATGTAGGTCTATGTTAAAAACCACTCCCACATTGACATATTACCATACTCCCATGATGGAGCACTCTTTTAATTTTCTTCTTAATTTTCATGCAAAGCATTTAAGCTTGCTTAATTATTTTTTCAAGTCTTTTTAGGTCCCCTTAGTTCCACACTCAATGAAAAATGTTTTACACTTTAAGATCTTATGCCAATAGGAACTTAACGTCAACCTACCATACTCCCAAAATGTGTGTGTCTACTTGAATGTATACAAATGGCATGATGTGGGAGTTATAACTAATCAGAATGATCTAATTGTCATTTACCATAAACTCATAGTACCAACCAATTAGAATGGACCATGTGTCATTTTCATACTCCCATAGAGTCCATTTTAAAACTATACACCCAGGGAGTTCATACACTAGAAACCTTATGAGTGATATGTGGAGTGATTTATTCAACTCTGAGACCTACATCATTAATCAAAGCACAAGTGGTAGACAACTATTTATGTCTCAAATGTCATGATACCTTGTGTGGCATGTCCTCAACATGCTAATATAAATAAATGATCAAGCCATCTGCCCTCTCTGGGATTATATTGTCCATAGGATATTGACATATGGATGCGTATAATTATATTGTGGAGAAAAAAGATCAGATGAAGCTTTAAAAAAAACCAATGATAGGGTAGTTAATTTAAAAACAAATACCAACTTAAAGTTAATGTTCATGTATAAAACTATAACATCCATCACACTAAGAGCTTGATTTTAGAAATTTATTGAATTACTTGATGCAAAATTTGAACCCTAAGTTATTTCCATCAAAGACTAAAAGAATAAGTTGTATAATTCATTATTTTTAAATGTTTTATTAATTATCAAGGTGGTTAATTTCTTAATCAATTAGCATTTAGAGCTCTCGACATTAATTTTCCATGGCTATATCTCTTTCAACTTGTGTCACTTTTAATAATTTAGAGATACAACATTCACGCATGGGATAATAAGGTATAGTCATCAAAACAAATTCTTTAAAGCATTAGAAGAGATGAATAAGATCCTAGACAATGTAATCACTTATCAAGATGAGATGAATTTCTTAGAAGGCCTCCTTGATATCCAATAATCAGGGATCCATCAAATAATTATAAACTCATAGGCAATTTTCTATGGGTATTTATTTTAAAATTTATTTATGTTATCTACCTTCAAGAATGATTTAATTTAGTATCCTCATGGGAAACATATACTTTCCTTTATATCCACTCTAGCATTTATAAAATATTACCACTTGATTTATCCCAACATCCCATATAACAAAGACATCACCCAACAATGGAATGAAACCTTAAAATATTAGGTATAAGACTTTAATCATTGGGTAAAATAAGATAACATTGATTTCTAAACCATAACAAAATTCAATGAGGGTGTCATGGTAGGAATGTTATTATTAAATATATTGTATGGGGCGAGTGGCATTATACATGTAAACAAATTATCAATTCCCTTATTGAGTTTAATTATTGATGAAAAATAAATTATTACATTAAGGGGCATCATCACCTACAATTTGTACCAACAGGTAGCAGGATGAGGAAAGGGGGAAGTTTCTACATGATGTCCCATCTAGTGGCTTCTTTTTTTGTCATTAATTCCTTCCAACATCCATCACTCCCAAAATGGACACCTTTTAATCCTCTTTTTTTCTTGATCTATTCCAAATTGTATATTCATCATAGCACATTGACATTCAGTTTATTTGTATGTACGTATACACACCTTTGTATTTATAAATCATTGAGAAAAGAATTCTTAGGTTGTCTTAAAATATGAGGTCATTAATCATGGCCATTGGGAATACCTAATATTACCAAAACTTCATGGTGATTATAATTTAAGGGGATCACATAGCTCCCCTCAAATTTCTATATTATGTGATAGATCACCTGGAAGAATAAGAGATTCTATACCAATATGTTAAAGATGTGATGAGTCACTACAAGACTAGGATACATGATCCCTATCCTCATTTCCCCCTCAAAATTGGTCATAATGAATACAATATACTCCCTATTACACAATCCATGTCAATCTACAAGCCATATTTTAATGTTTTGAAATAACATGAGAATAAGTAATGTGATCCTTAGGGAAGATATTATAGGCATGTATAAACATTAAAGACAAGGCATAACATCACTTACAGTCATGAAGATGATGAAAATGAGTTCATTACCAAATTTAAGGATGAAATACAATGGGATCCACATGAATAAGTAAGAAAGGTATTGGAAGAGAGGCATGATGAAAACCTTCTTTTGGATGAGATGCTAAGAAGTGATCATATGCTGAACAACATCATCTTATAGGGTTTGCCTCCATTTTTTCCATCTATTTCATTAGGAGTTTGAGCTACTTCACATATGCAAACTAATTAGGTAAAGGCATCAACATCCACATCCCATGTTTCTATTGATAGTGATACCATTCTATGTATAGTTCACATTCATCAAAACTCTCTATATCATTTGATCCACATACTCCCACTTCCATTGTGCCCACATCATATTTATTTTCTACTCATATCATGCCCATGCTCAATTCAAATTCATAGGACACCCTTACTCTATCAACTCCCTTATCTCTACTCCACTTTTAATTTTTATTTCTATTCTTCATGACCACCTAAGAATATCTTGTTTTGCATAAGTCTAAATAAGTCATGGCATAATGGCACTATAATTCAAAACATCTAAGTTATAAGTGACATAACCCAAAATAATATCTAGGTGCCTAGCCACATTTTAATTATTTAATTTATTTTTATATTTCCCACACATAATAATATCTATGTGAAAATCATCCTTATTTTTCATCTCTTTGCATTCACCATTGTAACTCAAAGTTCTCCAATTGTTGGTCCCACCCCTCAATAATTTGTCCAAGTATCAAGTATGGTTGCTCCAATAATTCAAGATCTAAGTATTATAGGACCCCTAAAATTTAAACATAGTAAACCCATTTATTATATGAGGGTGGTGATGATATTCCTAACATAATTATACCCTCTATCTATATGACATAAAACCAAATCAATGCTTATATGACCCCTTTTATACCTCACCCAATAGTTCATATCACCATGGCCTCCTCAATCTCCTTCCCTTCATCCTCCACATCTATTCCACATCTTCCCACACCCATTATAACTTCATCGACCTTATAGGTTCCACCTTCCACTTCTATTGCTTTAGATACATAAGGGCCAACCCAATAAGAACACTAGATAGATGTTCTCAAAATGGAGAAATGTTGAGACCTAAATTGGTCTACCATGGTGAACCTCACATATAACTAAAATATTAAAATATAACTATGAAACTAAAATAGGTCATGAGGGTAACCCATCCATATGGAAAATAGAGGAGGATTTGTTTTCACTAACCAAAAATATAAGAAATAATGCATGATACAAAAAAATGAGGATCTTATTTTAAAAGTGAGGGCCAATAATGGATTAATATAAAACTAATGGAAGATATGAGGATCCAAATTAGGACACTTAAATCACAAGTGAAAACCACTTGTCCTATAGAACTCATTGGTAAATTTGAATATGCCTCATTTGTGTTCTTTCACACAGTGATATAGGTCATTGAGGCTTTGTCTACAGGTGTTATATTGTACCAAAATGCATAGACATACTTATATAACATAATAAAAATGGACAACAAATTATGGAACATGATTTTAGTCATCAATAAGGGATGTTACCTCTCTTGAAGGTAATTTCATTATTCAACCTTAATTTATGTTAAGCATATGTTATGCACAATATAAATTCTTTAGAAGAGTGACTAAAATATATGCATACCACCATAGCACCCCTAGAGGAGAACAAAGGAAAGATTTTGATTTATTTATAGGAGGTTAATATAATAAAGTTAATCATATAGGAATAAAAATTAAAATAAAGGTGATAATTATATTTTTATAATGTTTTCATTGATGTGAATCTGATGTCATTAATGTTAAAATGTGTTATCTTTTATGTCTAGATGCATGGTGAGTAATCATGATAAATAAGGTTGATGAGCATGGTATTTAGATGAGTAAAGGAAGTTAGAATTATAGGTTGTGACAAGCTTATGAGCATTGAAGATATGTAGTGATTTACATGAGAGAGAAATTTACATGTTTAAGTGTCTCATCTATTCTTGGTTGATGTTGTGTTAAGGTCATGACATGGAAGGAATAGGTCAAGGTATCTTACAAAGCCTTGTCTAGACTTTGTGAGAAGGTATGTGTAAGTAGCATGGTGAAGTGAGTGAGATTAGGTATGTAATAAGTTGTTTGGAATTATATGAACTTGAGAGTTGGGTATAAAATATTTTATAATTTTTTTAAGGTAGGTCTTTTAGGATAAAGGATTAATTAGCCTAAGCATATTCATATCATGAAAAGACCTTGTGTGAAGGCATGGCCTTGGTTGCTTGGTGAGATGAGTGGTCTCAAGCATGTGAAAAGATGTATAGAATTAGGTGATCATGTAAATATATTAGATGTCGTGATATTAATATGTTGATCATAACATTGAGGTGTTGAGAACATGAAAAGAGGCATGAAGGTCAAATGCCTAAGTAGCCTAAAGACTAGGCATAACATGAAAAGATCGAGTGAGAAGGTTTGAACACAATGGCCTAGTTAAATAGATGAACAAACGTATAAGAATATATATGAGGTTAATTTATCATGTATATGATGTGATGTATCAGTCTAGATAATTTCAAGTTAAGCCTATAGGGGTAAGGCCTTAAGACTAAATATGTAACTAGACTATTTCTAGACCTTGCTTGACCTAATGAATTATCATGAAGGGTTATCAAGGCAAATGAAGGATTTTTAACATTATTTAAGAATTTGAGATATTGTATGATCATGTAAGTAATGTGTAAATCACATGGCAAAAGGTTTTAAGGTTAGTTCAAGATCCAATGATGTGTTAAGATTTAAGTGTAGTAAAGCAAGATTGTGAGAGCATGGTTTAATGAGCTAATAGGATTAATTTCCAAGGCATGTGTGAGTAGGTGAGAATTTACAAAGGTGATTAAAGGTTTTTTAATCATATTCATGAAATATTAGGTCATTATTTGCAAGAAAAGGCTTGAAAAAAGGTTTTAAGGTCTCTTGAGTACACAGAATGTAGAATAGTCTAAGCAAGAAGGTTTTTCAATTGTGTATTAGCACATGAAAAATCTGCATGAGGACATAATTATTTCATGGTATATGGGTAAGGGTATTATCTAAAATTTATAATCATTTTTTTTATAATAATGATCTAAGCTTCATGAATGATCATTAAGACTAGAAGATAGTTTAAGCCCTTAAAGAACCCTAACATAGACTGATGTGAAATATCTTGTTCTAAAGTTCCCAAAATTATTTGGTATGGATATACAAGTTATTTTAGGTTTTATTAAACTCTCTCATGCACCTATAGGTGTGATTATTTTCTCAATTGAGTGAGCAAGCCCTATAGGAAAGTGATTATTTCTAGAAAATTTATTGTAGTAGGTAGAGTTATGCAAGGCAAAGTATGCAAATGAATGGAAGTCAAAGTGTGAGAATTTTAGTTTGTGTCAATGGTGTTTTATAAGTAGGTTATATCCTTTAGGTATGATAAAATAGTCATACAAGTTGACCTATTGTTAATAGACCTAATGATTCAGACAGTGAAACAATAAGATAGAAGTGAGAAAGTGATTAGGGAGGTGTTGTCATGGATTAGGGTTGAATATAAATGCATGGATATGTTTTTAAAAATTGTTAATAAATTTTCATGATGAATATTATTTTTTTATTTCTTTATATATATCAAAAAAATTCTCTCAAAGTTGACTTGTCTTGCTTAATAAGGTCTGTGTATAAAGAGGTTCAGAGATTGATCTATATGTCTAATATTCGCCATTAGACCTTAGTTTTTTTTGTGTTTTTATATGTTATGAAGATATTTAATGATAATTTTCATGAATCAAGATTATTTTAATGTGTATACATATTTTTTGGAATGCAAAGTCATCATGATTGGTCTTTAAGAGGAACTGGTAGATCTGGGTATGTAATTTACAAAGAAGAGTTTTATACTCTATGTCATGATTGAATGTATCTAGTTCACATGATGTTGTATTTTATGACTTAAATAACCTATCAATGATTTTAAAAATATTTTAATTCAATATAATCTTTTATATCATTGAAGCCAAAATGGCTTATTTGGCTGAGCAAGGACTATGAGAGAGAAGGTCAACAAATTGGTTTACAATACCAATAGTTGCCACTATAACTTATGATATATATATTGTATGTTATTTTGAGGATTTTTTATGATATTATACATGAATTTTAATTCTATTAAAGTCATTATATATGTGTTTTATGTTAATGTTTCCATGACTGTGTTTTGAATCTAGTTGGTTATTCTGAGTGGGCTACTTACAGAGAAGGGTTTGAATCTTTTTACCCTGATTTATGAAGTATAATACACATGTTGATTACCCTAAGGTCATGGAGCTTATGTATATGTATTTTTTTAAATTTTTTTTTAAAATTTGTGTTTGTCTTCAGTTATTCATGATAGACTTTCTAGGTATACACAGGCCTAATATGAATAGTACTAATGATGTGCTCCAAGTAGTGGTTTGAGATAAAAGGATTTATGAAGATAATATGAACTTGTTATGGGTATATATAGGTGGAATATGATACTTTACTTTTGTGTGAATTATTTTAATGTTCTCCAATAAGATCAAATGATAACATGTAAGTAGGCCTAATGAGATTAGGTCTCCATGAGACCTAAAGAATGAATATAGATTGTTAATCAATGGCCAAATTAATGTATTATTTGATTCATGTTTTAAAAGTGATATAAGACCTATTTAAAGGGTAATGCACGTGTTAAAATGTGTATGTCAAACCAAAGTGTGTCAGATCAAGTAACTTGTATAAGAGCAAGGTTTAATAGGCCTATTTGGGAGTGAAAAAAAGACAAGTGTACAAGTGAATAAAAGAGTAAAAAGAGGAGTATAAATAGGTCATGTGGACCATTAGAGTGGTTTCATGAATATCTAATAGAAGGTCTGGATATGAAAATTAAGGTCATATAACCTAATCAAGTCAAGAAGAGGGTTAGTTGAGTGAAGAAGGCTAGAGGCTAGTTTGAGAAGGATATAAATGAATGAAGAGCTAAGAGAAGACCATAATTTGTTGAAAATTACAACAAGGAAAAATATGGAATCCATAGGAATACTTTATTGAGTGGGTATTTTGTCAAGAGTTGGTTTAGTAGATGATGAGTCACTAAGGGAGTTGGTGCTTCCTTGTAAGTGGGTGTTTACTAAAAACTCTGTCAAGTTGGTGCTTGATAAATTGGGTTTGGTGATCCAAGTTGAGTGTATTAGAATTATTTCTAGGAATTTTGATATATATTAATTCACTAATTCAAGATGCAATGTAAGACACATATTGTTGAAGATTATATAGAGCAAACACATGCATCTACAAGAATGAAATCAAAGAGAAAAAATTGTACCAAGACATGAATGCTCCAATAATTCACACAATATAATGCATTACAAATTTAAAGGGAGAGAGGTAAATATATAGGTTGGAGAGGAAAATATACCACACATTCTAGTGAATGTGGGACTAATCTTTCCAAGTAACCTAAATGACCTCTAGATCCCTAAGCAAGCTAATACAACCATGTAGGTAAAACGCAGTGGAAAAAAGGCCTACACCAACATCCCCCTATAAGCATAGCTTAGGTGGGTGATGATATAAAAAATGGGTCCTAACAATAAGGCCTAATAAGTTACCCATGTACAATGCAATCCCTCATACATAGAGAAGAGAAAACTCAATGGTAAAAACTCCCCCCAAAAGAGAGAAATGAATAAGTGAAGAGGATAAAAGGCCCCCTAAAGAATATGAATCTATTGAAGTGGACTGCACCCCAAAAAGAGCTCATAAATGAATGAACTTGATCTCAATGAAGGGTTTGGTGAAGATATCAGCAACCTACTCTAAAGACTAACAAAATACTAAGTTAATGAACTTCTCATGAATTAGCTCTCAAATGAAGTACATGTGAATCTTGATGTGTTTGGTCCTTTGATGATGGACTAAATTCATATTAATCTAAATGGTGCTTTGGTTGTCACAAAATATGACTGTAGGCTACCTAATATGGATACCAAACTCAAAAAGAATCTTTTGAAGCTAAATAGCCTCAGTAATTATGTTAATAGCTCCCTTATACTCTAATAATGTTTTGATTCTTACTCAACCAACTGATAGGGATAGTACCTAATGATAAATTTTAATCTAAATTGGACTTACAACTTTCAATGTCATCATCCCAATCTAAGTCTATGTAGCTGACCAAGTCAAAATCTAAACCAACACTATAGTGTATCCCATACTTATGTGAACCCTAAATGTAGTGTAATATCCTCTTAATTACTTTCTAATACAACTCATGGGGTTCCTGCTTGAATATCAAAATAATGCTAATAGCATAAGAGATGTTGGGTCTAGTGTGAGTCAAGTAAATAAGGTTTCTAACAAGTTGTCAATATAAGGTAGCATCAACTAATGTAGTAGAACAATCTACCTCAATATTGACTCTAGATAGGAATAGAGTTACAGATGGATTACAATTAGCCATATGAAACCATGATAAAATATCAAGAGAGTACTTAGGATACACAAGTGAAATCCCTGAATCTATCTGAGTGATCTCAAAGTCAAAGAGTAGTGTAGTAGGCCCAAGTCAATCATTGTGAATCTATCTTGAAGAGTTTTTTTCACTAATAAGATAGTCTAAGTAGAACTCCCTATGATCAAAAGTTCATCAACATACAAAACCAATATAAAAAATGAATCATATTATGGTAAGAAGTATGCATTGGGGTCTGATTGGAATCTAGTGAAACCTAAAGTAAGAAAGAAGGAATCCATTTTGGCATACTAAGCTTGAGGGGCCTATTTGAGGCCATAAATGGATTTCCTAAGTCTACACATTAAATAAGAATCTAGAGTAAAACTAGGCGGTATTTCCATATATATATCCTCCTCAATATCTCTGTGAAGAAATCCACTCTTCATGTCCATTTGATGTACACTCCATCCATGTGCTACATCTATATCAAGTGTGAGTTTGATCGATGACATCTTGGTCATGGGTGTAAATATCTATAATTAGTTGATGTCGGCTACTTGTTAAAATCCCTTGGATACCAATATATCCTTATACTTATCAATAGACCCATCTACAACATATTTGGTTTGATATATCTAGTGACATCAAATCATCTTCCTTCCCTTAAAAAGAGAATTCATATCCCAAGTGTGATTGATTATCAAGGAATAATATTCCTCATCCATGGCTATATCCCACTCAGGTATGCCTAAAGCCTCTTTAAAAGTCTACCCAAGCATTTCTATCATCATCTCGATCCCCTACCTAAGTTCCTATACTCTCAAGTATTTACCTAGCCCAAAGAGGGCCTAAAATGGGAAAGTCAAGTGTCAATTCCTCATCCTCCGATGCATGCCTAAAAGTGGATGTGGATGACTCCCCATCACTCTGGTCACTATCAAAACTATAATAAGAAGTGACCTCTACCTTAAGAACCTGTTGTGAATGATCTAAATCCTCTAACTGCTCATCCAAACTAAGTGAAATTGATGTAGAGGGAAAAGTGTCAAGTAAAGAGTTGATGAGACTATCCTAAAACCTAACACTCCTCTATGAGCAATTGATGAGTTGTAGGATGAAGAATTATATAACCCTTTCCCCTATATGGATACCCAAAAAATATGTAAGATTTAGATTGAACATATATAGCCTTACATTTCTTTTTTGGAATGTGCACCATTGTCAGTAATCTGAAGACCCTAAAATGTTTCACCTTCGATTTCCTATTATGACAATATTCATAAGGAGTGACACCTTTTAAATTTTTTTGAGTAAGTTATAAATTTAACATACATAATTGATGGCTTCTAACAAGAACTTTAGAGCAAATAATCTAAAATGAATCATATAGTTGGCCATCTCCTTCATGTGTCAGTTCTTATGTTCTACTACACCATTTTATTAAGGAGTGTAGGGTATTTTCTACTAAAGATCAATCCCCTCGATAATATAAAACTACTCAAATCTATAGTTGATGTACTCACCCCCATTGTTTATTTAAAGGATTTTGATTTACTTTCTAGATTACTTCTCAACTAGATCCTTGAAGTCTCAAAAATTATAGAAAACTTTAGACTATTGTCTAAGAAAGTAGACCCATGTATATCTAGAAAAGTCATCAATGAAGGTGAGCATGTATCTAGCCTTGGTAAAATAAAAATGGGGAAAATTCCCCATGACATCATTGTGAATTAACTCAATAAGTACTAAAGCTCTCCTAGATTTTCCTTTATCAAATTTCTCTTCAATATATTTTCTAAGGGCACAACCCTCATAAATTCCCTTAGAGAATTTAAATCTAGGCAAGCCTGTAACCATATCTTATCGACTCATCTACTCAAGATAGTAGTAGTTAAGATGGCCAAACCACTCATGCCATATCCTACTAACTCCATCTAAATGGGTAAGCAATATGGTAGAAGGAACATCTAGAGAAAAATGGGAGAAGGCGTATAGCTTAGAATGATCATTAGCCCTCCCTAATGCAAATCTAGAGTCACTATGTAGTTATTTGATCTTAACTGAATCTAGAGTGAACTTGACTCTCATGCCCTACCCTATGAGGGTAATCTGATGCACTAAAATAAGATTAGTTGATAGTCAAGGTACACTTAGAACATTTATGAACATTCCACCTTTGAATTTAATGCTAAAAATTATACTAGAGTGTCATCACCCAAAGTGATAGAGGACATGCTACAGGCATCTAAGTCAAAAAACTCAACCTCTAATGAACCCATATCGTATGAAGCACCATAATTAATAACCCAAGATAAAGCAGATGTGGAATCCACTGCAACTAAAGATTTTCCCTTAGGTTTCTCCTTACCTTTTTTCCTTTGTCTTAAAATATTCTTTGGTTGATGATGACTATTTGATAGACTCGAGGACCCCTTTATTTTTTTTCTCTAGGAGATGTGTAAGGCGGTGTATCTATTTCTTCATACACTTCTGCTCATCATGCCCATTTTTTTTGCAATAGGATAACTTAACCTTTTCTCTCTTAGGTTTCCCTTTGGAGGAGGAGGTTTCAGTGCTAGTTTTTATAGTGTTTTTATATTTTTTATCTTCTCAAGATCCTTACTCTTTTATTTCTTATCCTTATTGCTAGAGTCTTTTTATTTCCCGTTCCCATCAATGAGGGTTGAAGGTTTGGAAGACTTGAGGGTTCCCATCTATATCAATTTATCCTATTCCTTAGTTAAATATGTAATGAATTCATCTAAGGATGGAATTTTCTTGTTGTCTCTTATGGCTCTCTTGGTCTCATAAAATTCATAAATAAATATAGAATAATCAGGTCCTAGTTTTGGAAGCATACAAAGAACTAACTACTCATATTTCTTCTCAATTTCACACTCTTTTAAATGTAATATAAGTGACTTAAGCTTGATGAATAATTCCTCCAATTTTTCAAAGTTGATAGGGATCAAACTAATTATCTCAATCTCAAGCTCATGACCCCTCATGTTGTTGATTTTCCTAAACAAGCTAACTAGGGTATCTCATACTTCTTTGGGAGATTTAGCTGACTCTATGTGAAATAGGATTTCTAATGACATTGAAAGACATAATATCCCAAAAGATTCATCACATTTATTAAACCATTTGATCTTATTTTATTCATTTGTGAGCTCAATTTCTACCCCCATAGTTATGTGAAACAACCCTTTAATTTTAAAAACCATCGTAATCTTAATTTTCCATACCTGGTAGTTAAAGGGTGTGAGTGAATTAACAATGCTAAGATAAATTTCAAAATTAATATTAATGTGTTTATTTTTTTTGTTGTAGAAATCAAATGTGTGAAAAAATTAGAGTTATAGAATAGAATCACAACCATAATACAACCCCCACGAAACTATGTCAGGTAGTCCCCCCAAATTTTGGCACATTATAAAGTAGTGCATTTTATAAGGAAAATTAGTCTAATGCATGGGAAATAAAAAATAAACACTTTTTTAAAATATGATAATCATTTTTGAGTTACCACTTGCAAGATATTAACAATAAAATTTCCCATAAATAGGCTTATTCACTAAAAACTTGCACTTGAAACTTAAAAATGGTGCCCTTGGGCAAGGTAAAAATGCCTTCTAACCACTCGCTAGAACTAATACATAATGATGGATCTCCTCACATCAAAAAAAGTTAAAAATATTATTTGTACTTTCCCTTATATGCTTCCATGATAGAAGTAAGCCACTAATGGAAAAATAAAATAGTTATTTAAAAATAATAATTAAAAAATTATGAATTTTTAAAAGATTTAGGGTAAAATTTTAGGTTTTTTACTAATGCTATGAGGAGATCATAGAGAAGTGCTATCACATAATACCATTTTTCCTCAAAAAATAATGCCAACTTCCATGCTAAAAACTATAAATAACACAAGTCAAAATAACCAGATGAAGCCGTGTTGGGACACTAAATGTAGATCAAGTTGCTCAACTGAAGGAATAGATTTGGTGGAGGATCTATCAATGGCATAGTAGGGTCTACCTTATGCCACCATGGAAGGAGTCATAACCTCTAAATTATTTTTTGGGATGCAATAATATCATATTTGTGTAGAAAAAATTGAGTTGAAACACACAAGGTGTTAAATCAAATCAACTATGAGTGAAAGAAAACCAATGGCAAGTGGAGAACATGTAAGGATTTAACCAGGTAGTTGCATGTATAAAATGGTGATCTAGGATGGAAGCAATTCATATTAGATCCATCATGTAAATCATTGGGAATTCATAAATAATTGTAGGCAATGTTAAATGACAAAGAGCAAGTGCATGTTGTCATAATCTAAAATACCCTTCAACCTTCAGAGTTTAGAAAAAATCTTCCTACAATGGCTATGCAAATTGTAGAAGATTAGTGAGAAAGAGCTAAGATTTTCCATGAAAACCAAATCTACAAGGAAAATCCCATGGAACTCTTATCATAAATGGTCCTCCCACCACTTGATGATCTTGAATAATGTGGGTATGTGAAAGACATTGGTTTCATGTGGCTGAAGCATAAAAGAGGTAGTTTTACAGGTCGAGAGATCTCTGTTAAAAGCTACACTATGTTTGGAGGCTTGAATATCTAAAAAACATAATTAATAATGAATTAAAAACCTTAGATATGAAATAAATATCCTTATACAATTAATATAATAGAATGCAAATGCTAAAATTGAGAGTTCTAAACTAAAATCAAATGAACCTAATATTTGAAATGAAAACTTGTAAAAAAACTAGTTAATTCTCATATCTAGATCTACTCTGATACTATATTAGAATGAGTTCCAGGAATTCTAATATAAATTAATGCACTGATTCAAGATGCAATGTAAGACATGTATTTTTCAAGATAAAACAAACCAAACACACACTATTGCAAGAATAAAATCAAAGAGAAATAATTATACCAAGACACAAATGCTCCAATAATTCACACAATATATTGCATTATAAATATAAAGGGAGAGAGGTGCATATATATATTTGAGAGGGAAATATACCAAACATTATAGTGAATATGGGACTAATCTTCCCAAGTAACCCAAATGACCTATAGAACCCTAAGCAAGGTAATACAACCGTGTACGCAAAACCTAATGGAAAAAAATCCTACACTAACAAAGTGGGTGCTCAACTAAATTTTATTCATTGCTTTATAGGAATGGTTTTCCAAGCTATGGTTAGTGGGTTTTATTCCACATGATTATTTCCCACTTACATGATGTGCTCATACTTTTTATGTGTATATTCTCATGTTTCTAGACTGGTTGATATTTCTCATATGTTGATGTTGCTTCATGAATGATTAAAAAATCTATTGAAGTAAAAGTAAAATTTTATAAGGTAATTTATTTACCCCCCCTCTCAATCATATTACTTATAATAACTTCCCTTAATATGAAAATGGATATTGATCTTTCACCCCAAAGGGTAGTGACCTACATCCCACTATATAATTACAACCTATCCTTAGTAAGGGTGGTTACAACATAGTTATGGACATGAAATTGATTAGGACAAATATTAAACTATATTAATTGGCCAAAATCATAGAACAACATGACATGAAACTAAAATCATTGATTGAAAAGCTAGTCTAAAGAAAATAAAAGCTAGTACATACAAACATAGTGATCCATAAGAACAATGTTGAAGTTTTTCTTTACTACTAGTATATTTTGTAAAAAATGCATAATTTCCCATAATTTTTAAATTGACTTAGGATCCTCGACTAATTTCATTCCAATAAGAGTCTATATAAAATTAGGTCAATCAAATCTAATAAGATTGTTGTTCAGTAGGAAAATTCAAAAGTTAAAGCAATTTGAGACTTGTTGATTGTCCACATGCAGTTAGCATCAAAACCTATGGTAAATAAAATCATAGATATCTAAGTAGTAGATATTGCATAATCATATGAAATGTTGTTTATTTGGGTCTGATCTAAACTTCTTCATGGATACATGAATATAAACTTCTCCCATTTGTGTTTACTTGGAGAGGAGTTTCCAATAAAATTTGAATAGATAAAGAGATTAAATGAAACATATGATCATAGAGTAGGATATCATAAATAAAAAATTAAATTTCATATCATATAACATAGGCATTTACAAGATTTAAACTGAACAACCCAATAATGAACAAGAAAAAACTAGTGACTCACTGGGCTTATTATTCTTCTAATTTTATTGGGCCCATTCCAAACAAGGTTTAGGAACTAGAATCCTTTTGATTAGTCCTCAGAGAAAATGACACATGGTTGTATATAAGTTACAATTCTCTTACACTAATAATATATAAGATTATAAAAATTTGATTCTAATTTTACATTTTTCTTTAAAACATAAGTTCAAATAATTGTGATTATTTGGGGACTCATAATTAAATATCTATTAGGTATAAATTAAGTTCCAGTGAAAATTATATTACCTAAATAAGTATAAACACATTGCTTGGGATTTGATTTAATCATTCAAAAAAATTAACATCATCCACATCCCTAGATAAATTAATCATACAATGGATTCCCTTAAAACATCAGCTACAAATCTAGCTCTCATGAATTATTTTGAGCTACAATAGTTCTCAATCAAATTAGTCACATGCTCCTCAATCCTATAAAATGTGGAAAATTTCCAAGTCTTTAACAATGATCAACATATTATTGATTTCATAAATAGTTCTAGTGTTTTTATGTGCAATTTACAGATGAAAAGGATAGAGATAACAACATTGATAATGACTGTGATAGTGATGAAATCATAAAATTGAATCCTAAAAGGGATGCTTTCACGAGAGAGGATATTTTACTTGGATAGATTGATTGAAATATATAAACAATTATATATCTTAGGCCATCACTCTACTACCATAAACCTATGATCAATTAAGGAACCCTATAATATCAATATCGACCTTGACTACACTAATCCTAAAATGAAAGAGTTAAGACAGTTTCTCATGAAATATAGATATATGATCACTTAGACATATGATGATTTGAAATTCTACAACCCAAGTATTATAATGCACACTATCTCACTCAAGCAATGGAAATAACCATTTAAGAAGAGACAATGACCAATTAATCCCATCCTTGAACCTATCATTTATAAAGAAGCTAAAAAGTTACTCTCAACTAGGATTATTGTCCCAATTTCCATTCTAATTATATGTCCAATTTAGTTCATGTCCACAAGAAAAATGGGAAAATTAGACTTTATGTTGATTTTATGAATCTAAATTGAGCCTTAGACAAAGATAACTATTGTTTTCCATATCCTGATGTGGTAGTTCATATGGTTGGCAACTCTAAGATGATGGCTTTTGTAGATGGGTTCTTAGGCTATAACAAAGTTATGGTCAATCAAGAAGACAAGGTCAAAAAATATTCACAAATAGATGGTGAAATTTTTCTTATAATATGATGTCTTTTTGTTTAATAAATTAAGCAGATACCATCCAATAAGACATAGATTTCACTTTTCAAAGTTTAATAGGTAAGTGTACATTTATCTGCATGGATTACTTAACTATTTTCTCCACGTGTGGGTCAAATCACATACTTCACTTGAATAAATTATTTTAAAAGTGTAAAAGGTATGGCATCTCTTTTAATCACAAAAAGAGAATTTTTGGCATCATCAAAGGTAAGCTTTTGGGCCACATCATTAAAAATATTATATTTTTATTGACCATAAAAGATCAAGTGCAATTTTGAAAATGTTTTTTCTTAATAGAAAAAAGAATTGAAATTCTTATTTGTAAAAATTATTTTCATACACAAATTCATTTATTATTTTGTTGATATTGTCAATCCCCTTAACACTATGCTTAAATATGATGCCAAGGTGGAAGAAGTTCCTCATGAAAAATTAATGTTCTAGGATATCAAGAATGCCATTATGCAAGCATCGGTCTTGATGAGCCTCAAATTTGAAAAGTATTTACATATCTAATCTTTTGCCTTAGAACATACCATAGAATATTTTTTGACACAAAGGATAAATGATGAGGAACATCCCATTGCTTTCATGATCACAAACCTAAAACATGCAAAAATAAAATATTCTACCCTAAATAGACATGTGTGCATCTTGATCAAAGCCATAAAAAAATTTAGGCACTACATTCTTTGAAAAAAGGTCCATGATAGTGTCCTTGACCCTACTATAAAACTCATGTTATGAATTAATGAACTTGGAGAAAGTAGAGGAAATTAGATGGCCAAGCTATAGGAGTATGACATGGAGATCAAACTAGCCAAGATGGTCAGAGGCCAAGGTCTCACTATTTTAATCTCTAAATTTGACCTCAAAATTATTGTGATACAAATAAATCAGGCCTATACTATGTCTGATCAATGGTGTGACCACATTATTCACTATCTTCTATATGGAACCTATCCTTATGAACTTGAAAGGGAATATAAGAGATCTCTTTGACTAAATTCATCCCATTTCAAGCTGAATAAAGGAATCTTATACCACCAAAACTATAAATGAATTTATATTAAATGTGTAACTAAGGTGGAATCTAATGAAATTAAGGATAATTTCCATGAAAAAATGGGAAGTGGTCACCCATAAGATATCACAAATACACACAATATTATAAGAGATGGGTATTATAGGACCATAATATTTAAGGACATTCAAAATTTATCAAAACATGCCATGAATGCCAAGTATTTTTTAAAATAGAAATGCACACAGCTATGCCTTTATATCTAGTAGTTGAAATAATACTATTTTCCCAATGGGGGATTGATTTCATTGGTTTCCTCAACCCCAACTTCACTGAAGCACACATCTTCATGCTCACATCTATTGATTTTTGCATTATATGGATCAGAGTAATATCAACCAAAGGTAGCACAACTAGGGAATTTATCAAGTTTCTCAAAGAAAATATTTTCATAAGTTTTGGTATTCCCTTATATATTATTTGTGATAATGAACATGTGTTCTATTCAATGGAGTTTATTAAATGATATTATGATTAAAAAATATCACATTTAAATTCTCTTCAAACTATTATCCCCAAGGGAACAAAGTTGCAAAATCAAAAATAAATAATCTTATTTATGACATCAATAATTCTACCATAAATAAACCAATAAATTAGCATTTGTTACTAAAATATGCCTTGTGGATTGAGAGGACTAAATAAAATAAGATTTGAATGAATATCCATTCCTTCTTGTGTATGCATAAGAGCCATTATTTTCCATCACCTTAAAGATTCCCACTTATCAATTCATGTAAGAATACATGGAATAATATGTTTACATACATTCATTACTATTTAATATCCTTCAAATGGAAGGCATGAGGAATGAGGCATTACAAATATTCAATAAACATCAAGATATGGTGAATAAATGGTTTGATAAGAGGTCAAAAATCAAGGTTTTAATTATCTTATACATGATCATGTTATGAGACAAGGCACATGTGAAAAAGGATATCATTCTAAGTTAAATCCTCTTTGGAAATGTCTATATCATATTTTTGAGAATCTGGGGCACAATGCAATCAAACTAAAAGACTTGCAATGAAAATATCTATCTTTACTAATGAATTGGAAGTTCTTGAAGCACAACTTCCTAGTTGTCCCATCCTCATCCATTATTTAATGATTTTGTGTTCAATTTTAGGAGTAGTCTAAGCTTATATTATAATTAGATTATTTTTATTTCATTTTGTGTTCTTTATTTTCTACATTTTTTTTTATTTTTGTTGTTTTTATTTTTACTATCGTGTTTGTGTTTATTTTCTTGGTGGTTATCAATAAATGGTTTGAGGAACACAAGAAAATAAACATAAAATCATTTCATCTACCCTCACAATATTTTCATTGGCCAAGTTCATAATTCCTCAAATACCATGGCATTAAATCTCATGGACAGTTTCAAACTTAACTAACAAGGAGTATTGTATCCACTATGAGGAGTTAAAGTTTTATAAAATATAATTCTATTTTAGACATCAACTACCATTGAAGATTGTTTCATATTTTAAATTTATAATGGGATACTTATTTTGAGAATTATTACATGAATAAATAATGGGTTTCTTACTAAAAGGAAGTCAAAATTGCACTTTTTCATGATAAACTTTACCTCAAGGTTTTTAAAATAGTAAAAGATAAATCATTTATGATAAGAAATTTTATAAACTAGCCCTAGTAACTTGGATATACTGGTCCCTCACCCTTTTTGAAATAATAAATATAAAATCAAAAACAAAAAGATAATATTAATCTTAAAATAAAATTTAATAAATTCTCCTAAGAAGGGTTGATTCAGGAAACATATATCAAAGGTATGGATTTATGGTTGGAAATGGAGTAAGGCCTAGAGTGGAACCAAAGGTATCTTTGTCAAATATATAGACACTTGGCTAGTAGCATAGTAATGATCAAGCCTTCCCATTCATATAAAATAAATAAATAAAATTAAACACCCTTCATAATTTTGAATCATTATATTATTTCTATGTTATATCCAAGCCCTCGAAGGTAAATGTATATTAAACACCCTTCATACATGTTGACTTCTCAAAGGTATCATAACTTATTATGGCATTATTTTACCCTATTTTTTTATAAAATATAATGAATTTTATTTTTACAAATATGTGTACAATTATAAATATCAGAATGCTAAAGATATACAATAATTAATTATTCTAATTTTGATAGATCACTAAGTATGGAAACTACTATTTTTGAAAAATATTAAGAAGAGATATAATTAGTTTGCACACATAATTATGTTGAATTTTATGACTATTTAAGAGTGAAAATAATAATAAGAGGTAATTTTATAGGTTTAGGATTAGGCATATAACCTACATAACTTTGATTTAAGTGGAAAAAATTGTAGTGCACTCGAGTCTATTGATTACAATTTTTTCCCTGATTGACCTTGAAATATGACAAATAGAGAAATGATATTTTTGGAAATGATAGATCAAAGGTATAAGTATGATATATCACTATACATAACCACTATAAGTGTATAACAACATAGTATGCTCAAGTATATTGACTTTGGACTTGTCCTAGTTGATTGTGCATAAAAACTAACCCTTGAACCTATTTCAACTTTATCTACTAAGCAATCTAAGATATCATAATTTGAATAATACTAAAAACAAATTGTTGTGTCCCATCTCTTCTTTAAAACCTTTATGTAAATTTTATATCTTAAAAACATGCAAGAAAATAGGGGAGTGTAATAGATTGAGATGACCTCAATCACCCCCTTGAATATTGACCATTTCCTATGTGTCCAATACTCCAAGGAGAGAAATCAATCCCACATAATACTCACACCTAAAGTGAATGTGAGATTGTGTTCTTTTGACTATAAGTATACAACTAGAAGATGGATTTGATGCTTAATAATGATATTTATTGACTTGATTAAGAAGGCTCTTAACTTGATTTAGAAGGATTTTGACTATATTTACAAGGATAATGACTTAGCTTATGGCTAATCCTTGTGAATAATAATAAATTTAGAAATAATATGAAATATTTAATAAATGTATTATTGATATTTGAACATGTATCATAGGTGCCCAGAGTGTTCAAGAACACTTCTCATTTTAAAATTCTAATAATTTAGCACATGAGTTGTAGGTTGTGATAATCCTATTATCTGTTGATGAAATAGAGGCAAAGAAAGTGGACTATTTCACAATATTTATAATGTTTGGTGGTTGGGAGCCACCATGGCCAAATGTCAGTCTATGAAAAATATGAAGTATGTTATGCTAATAAAGGTAGATTATGATCAATAACTAATCTAAATACTAATCTAAGATGGGCATTTACAATGAAAGTTATGCTAGAGTGATCAGGTTAAAAAGAAGAAAAAGGAAAGGTAAGTCAGATAAGAGATGTTGTTGATCTTCATTCCAAGTATCATGACAAAGCTCAAAATATCATCTAGGTGTGCATTTAACCAATGTATGACATGAAGTAGCATAATCTCAAATCATATCAGACATCAGGCAAACTTCTAAGGATGGGGTGACATAATGCAAATAAGAGTCTAGTTCACTTTCAAGATTTACGCTTGAAAGCAAATAGCATTAGCCCAAATGAAATAAGAGTAAGCAAACAAAATGATCCTAAAATTTTCAATTAACTTAGCATTAGCAAAATTAACAACTCTACATTTAAAATATATACATTATAAAATCATAAGAACTCATCAAATCTATAAATCAAAGTAAACAAGTGAGAGAAACTAGAATAACAAAAGACAAGAAAATATGGAAAAACTTTGCATAATTCCTTTCTTATATTAATTGCTCAAATTTACAGTTATCTCTTGTCTCTAATAACTCCCCCTATTAAAATTGACAAAACTCCTTTTTATAGAAATTAAGGAAGTATGTTAGTCAATCATATCCAATTACAAAAGTACAAGTGTAAGGACAACTATCCTTTTTATAAATTTATATAATACACTAGAATTTTCCTAATAGATTGACCTATAGGCAATGTGCTTTACAAGTTACACATGCCTTTACAAAAAGAATATTTTATTTTCAAAATATTACAAAGTTTCTACAAAAAATAATACTCTTAACTAGCTTTGAGGCCCTTGTGTCGATGTAGTCTCTTGTTTCTACTAAATAACCTTCATTGCCTTCTCATGATACTCATAAATCAACCTGAGCTTAATAACAAGATCCATGAAGAGTTAATCTTCTTGGTCTTCCAAGTTTCTAAGGTCTCTATTATTTCTTCCCAAGGCTTTTTTAATGTTCCTTGCTTCAACAATATTTTCCTCTATTATTAGGATCATATCCATGAACCTATTATTGTCCACTCTAGATTTACCTTGACTTATTCTCTTAAATTCTTGTATAAATAGGGTGGTTATGTGCTTGAACTCTCCATACGTGATGAGGCCCATGGAGTTGAGTGTAGTTGGTTTTGTGATCATGGTTCCTAGTAAGTGTTTTATCCTATTTATTAGTTATTTGTCATCCTCAAGGAGACCTTACAAATACTTAGACCATGTTCTCAAACCCTTGACCTTGTCCACAATCAATCCTATGACTATGTTGAGATGTTCCAGGCTAATGGTCTTAAAACCAAGGATTTGATCTTTCATCAAGATGTTGGTCAATTCTTTCATTTTATCTCTTAAATTCTACCATTGGGTGATTAATTTATTTTCTTCTAAATCTTGTTGGCTCAATACATTTTATCTAGAACTTATTAACTTTAGAGAATTAAACATGTCATAGAAGGATGTTTCAAACATTTTAATCATAGCATCAAGAACTGATAATATATCTTGCTTTTATAAATTTTACTTTTATTTTTGTAGATTTTCCTTATGTTGATGAATGCCTTTGAGGGCAACCTATAATTGGGTTGATTGTGCTTGGGATAATTCAAGCACATTTTGCTAAAAAATAGGGCTTTCTCCTAGTTTTTGTCCTCCTACTGGAGTCAAGCCAACAAATGGTTCCACCTTTTGAAAAGTGAATTATTTTCTTCTGACCATGGATTTTTTCTCAGTCACCATCTGTAGACTATAAATTATTGGGTCAAATTTTACTCCAACTAAAGACTCTATAATCCTTAGGGTTGGGGTTTCCATCTATTTTTTACTTGGCTCCCCTAGAGTTGTCATCCTTTGTTCTTCTTCCTTTTGTAGAGGAACTATACATGGATTGATTTCATCATGGATAGTGATGTTGACTGACTTGTAATTGCCTAAATATGATGCATAGTAGGGATATTTTGAAATTTTCCATATATAAACCATTCAAGAATGGTTGGGCCTTGGATTGGGTTTTCCTAACTGAAAAGGTTGACCTCACTCAATGGGTGAGTGAAGATCAACTTGGGTCTCTTACTTTCTACTGGGACCAATGCCAACTTAGATTTTGTCTTTGGGGTATCTACTAGAACTAAGTTCAAGGCTAATTCCTTCCCCTTTTATTTCTTTATCTTTTCATCTTGAGACTCTTCTTCATTAAATTCATATACATTGGCTATACCTTTAGAGCATCTTCCACTATCTCCTTAGGGTCTAATGTTATTATGTCAATATCCTCAATAGGTGCCCCTGGATTTACTACCTAGGTTGAGGAAGATGCAATCTCATTAGGGATTTTTTCCTTTGTCCTTTGTTTAACTCATGCTTCATGATATTTCACCTCTATTTTTGGCTGTGATGGAAGAGGTCTAGAAGATGGACCCCCTAGCAAATGGCACTACCTTGGTTCTAACTATCATATATCATCATTTCTTTTCTTCTCTCTTAGCAATATTAATTTTTTTTTGATGTTATGTTTCTTCACTCTTTTCAAGACCTCAATGAATGAATATGCCTTGGTGTACATTAGATCAAAGGAACTAGGATAGTGCTCATAAACTACATTGATTAATTTAGCTTTCAAGTGCCCCACAACTCTTCCTTGGGGATCCCACTACCGTAGTTCATCATGTTGTAATATGAAATAAGTCTTATGTTTAGAGGTAGCCTTAATATTGTCACATTATTGAAACACAATTATGCCAATGGTTATGGGGAGGTTGTGGAGCATTCCCTTCCTCTTGGTCTTGAAAAGACTATCTATACCATTGCATATTTGGTATGTTACCTCTTTTTCAACTAGTTTGACTGGCATGTGGAATTATAATGTAATTTGGGTACATTATGTTCCTTCAATCTTGATTATAGTATAGTTAGGATATAAAAAAATGTCCCCCATGGCTTTAATTATCTTTTTGATCAAGGGGTTGACCCTTGGCATTAGATTCCCTGTAATAGCCTCAAATAAGGTTAAGTAAACACAATCATAAATAAATTAAATATAGTACCTATATTTGAAAATATGCAATTTATAATAGTATTGGGAGATGGTTTATATTGCATCAAGAAACCATTCCCTAAGGTCAATAATTTTTATTATATCAAGTAGGGTATCCAAAACATTTGACATCGTGTAAAATTGACCCGTAGTCTTCTTCTTAATTACAAAGAACTGACTGCTCAAACAAGTGTTGATTGTCTCACCTAGGGGAGGGGTGAGTTCCTTTTCAACCATGAAATAGATCAAGGGAACCCAAATCCCATCCACATATGTGGTGGTTGAATTTCCATATAATAATTTCATCATAGTCATTATCATATTTATCCCAAGTCTGAATTAGTTGATTGGGATGTTGCCATTGAAGTTCAAGAATACTTGATTCCTAGAGTACAACCATAGGGTAAGAATGTTTCTCATGTCATTTTTTTTGTCCCACTCATTGATTGTGCCCATGTATACTTGAAGCTTGGGTAATTTATTTTATTTTTCAAAGGCTATAAAAGAAATATAGGCAATTTACCTGAAGTTATGTTCATGAATTATCATGCCCTGATAAATTTTAGCATCTTTGAAGATAAGAACAAGAATATATATACATTGCAGTATCTCAAGTTCCACCATAGCATAATGAAGGCCTATCATCTAGATTTCCACTACATCATAGTATTTCCTCTTCAAAGATATGTTCTTTTCCTCTTCTCTAGTGATGGCATGTTGCTCTTCAATTATCTAGAATAGTTTGGACTAGTGGATATCTCTTATGTTTAGAGTTGTTGCATAAAACTATGTATCTTTAAAAGTTATTCCTTTTGTGTCTGTGATTAGATGCAGTTCCACATCTTCCCTTGAGACACTTCTTTTAGCTATCATGGCTGAAAATTCACTCAAATTATCCATCAGAGGTCTATAGTTTAGTCTGAATTGAATTATTTTTACACATATGATAATTTGATCTTCATTGGCTCAATTATAATATTCACAAGGTTAAATTATAGATTTTATAGATGTTAAGGCTTTTCTACAAGTCCTCTCAGAGCTTTAATGGTGGAAGCTTGTTGAGCTTATATGAAATTTATGCCTTAGATTTGATTTGGATCTTTGCATTTATACCTTTCCCTTTATGAACCCAAAAGATCTTTATATTTGTCATTTTTTCTTGCATGGCATTGTAATGGAATTTTCATGGCACTTTGCTCATTCATATTCAAAAAATGACTATTGCCTTTGGAAATCTTAGCTTAATTTTGCATTGTTGGATCATCTTTACATGTATCAATGTGGACCATTAATCTTAATCTGAGAAATTGGATGACATTGGTTGATTTTTACATTCCTTATGGTTATGACATTTGTCATTTCCACATTCACCTTGACCTTTCAACATTTATCTCACGCCGTTGGATTATACTTATCTTGGAAAATGTGCTTTGTTGGATCTTGAACTTCAAGGTCAAATGACATTGGTTTCTCAATATTCATTCACTAGGAAGGTAACACTTATCACCTTCTTTCTTTTCCCAAGGCTCAATTAAAGTCTTGACTTGGATCAAATCATTTGATCAACATCAAGTGAGAAAATTCATACCACTGATCTTGGGGACATGCTCAAGCTTTAACCCTTTTATCATGGCTTAACTTTTCAACCCAGATTATGCATTATTATATCTTCTCATCTGAGAAAACTCTCACCATTTGATCATCATCCATGGGGTTGAGAGAGATTAGTTCTTTTACTTAGTATTCCCATTTTGATCTCACTTCATTGGATTAACTTTGCCTAATCAAACACAGGTCACTGATCTTGTAGACAAGCACAATATTTAAGTCAACTCAAAAGTAATATATGCCTAAGATAAGGTTTTAATTTGTACTAATAAATAAAAATTTAGCTTTAGGCTAAAGGCTAGGTCCAAGACATATTAAATTGACCTTATGAACTAAAAGGGACTTGGCATAAAGATTTTGTGCCAAGGTTAGAAACATAATAAAAATGACCCCATGAATAATAAAAGATAAGTCATAAGGTTTTAGCTTAGGGTTTAAAACTTTAGGATAAATTTTTATGACTTATCTAGGATATACAAAAGGGAACCTGCATTAGTCAAACCATGCTAAGTTAAAAGAGAACAAACGGGTTTGGGATGTAAATAGACCCAACATAGAATTTTTAGACTAAGGCTTGGTTGTGTCAAAAAACATGACTAAGCCTTAGGATAAAAATTAAATTAAGTCCATGACATAATTAGCTTCTCCTACATAAAATTTTCCTACCAAATTTGATTTTAAAAGGAACCTAGGATAAAACCTTAGACTAGGGTTTTATTAATTCAAATATGAATTCCATTAATCAATTATAGACCAAAGGTTATAAAAAAATTTAAACATAAAACCCTAATTATTATTTATTTTGAATGAACTCTATTGAACTTGCAACTTGAAACATAGAGATCAAATGTTACCAAATTTAGACGAGGTGAAACCATGATCATCTGACAACATGTCCATTAATCCAAATGAGAGTTATGAACAATGTGCAAACATGTTATATATATATATATATATATATATATATATATATATATATTAATCAAGTGAATTTTCAATTTTAAGATATAAATTTGCACAATTTGACACAAGGGTCCCCATTTTTTAGAAATGGGGGTACGTTGACCTTAATAAATGGTAGCTTTTGGAAGAAATATAACAATATATTAGAATTCAAAGACTAGTTTAGACTAATAAGTAAGTTACTTATTCAATTTGATCAAGAACCATTATTAAGATCGCTTCATGATAAGAAAAAATCTTGCAAATATAAAATTAGGAAAAAACATCAAGACATAGCCATGTTGTGTTTGTGATTTGATTCTACTTACTAATTGCCACAAGATTTGGAGAACAACTTCTAGGTTCACAACTTTAATCATTAACACTGACTTTTAGCATGTCTAAATACTCATTAACAACCATGATTTAGCTCAAAGAAGGCTTGGGCATTACTCTACTACCAGCCAAACATTTATAGGCTCGATAGAGATGCGTTTAGTTCCACTCTAGGCCTTGCTCCAATTCTAGCCAGGTGTCCATAGCCTTGGTGGAGATTACCAGAATCACCTTTTCTCAGAAAGTTATTGAATTTTTCAATAAGGTTATTATTTTTATATTTTTCAAGTAATTTTGAATTTTTAGAAAATTTTGGGAACCAAGTTAGCCAGGTTTAGGGATTTGGTCAAGTGTTTGGTCTTTAGACAATCATCCTTGGCTATAAACTTTATCCTAGGTAATTAATGTTTTTTAAGTGCAAGCATGATTGTATCTTAATAATCTAGTCTTTCATCCTACATGTGCAATCCTTATTAGAGCCACAACATGATCAGAACAAAGTTTATAATCTCAAGGAGAAATTAACCTATGCATTATTCTTTACTAATTTCTCTAAACTATAACATTAAACTCATATCTCAATAATCCATGATCAACCAATGCTGAGAGGGAATACCTGTATTTGTGAAATTTGAGGTTTCTTTAAGCAAACATATGAATCTTGAGTTGAGGGATTGTCCAAAAGGACTTATTGAGATCAAAGAAACAAAGCAAAGAAATCAAACACACCAAAAAAAAGTAAGCAAACAAACAAATATATACAAATAAGGGATAGGAAGGAAAGAATAAAAAGAAACTAATCTAGCCTACCTACATTAACTCTAACTAGTCTTACATTCATTCCATGAAGACTTCAGGTGGGATAATAGATAATTAATGCTTGAGGTATTGCCTATTGTTTGGTAGTGTGAACTCTTCTCCTTGTAATTCTTTCATATTGAAGGTGTTATCTCTAAATATCTCATCTATCTGGTAGGGACCTATCCGTAAAGGTGTGAAATTCCCATGATTACCTTTAGGCTCAAATGCCTTATCCCAAAGAAGAAATAAGTCTCCTTGCTTGAAAACATCTATTTTTGAATGTTTATCAAACCACCTCTTGACTATGGTTTGGTGTCTACTAAAATTAACAAAAGCTTATTCTCTCGCATCTTCCATCTGTATGATGTCCAACAACCTTGAACTTACAAATTCTTGGTCCTCCTCCATGTACTCTTGCATGAACTTGTATGTTGGTAGCTTGAGGGTGATGGGGAATATGAGTTCTTGATAATAAAATAGAAATAATGGTGATTATTTGAGATCTTTTTTTATTCTATTTCTATCTACCCAAAGGGCATACTTAAGTAGCTTATGCCATGTTCTAGGTTTATCAACTATAAACTTATTTATAAACTTCATCAAGTTCTTATTTATTGATTTAGATACTTAAATACCTTGAGGATAATGGTTTAATGAGAACTTGAGGATGATTTTTTTATCATATACCCATTCTATCATCTTTATGGATATAAAAGTAGATCCATTATCACAGAACAGAGATATAAGTGTCCCAAACTTGGTGCATAGGTTTTCTTGTAAAAAATTGATCACCTCTTTAGTCTTGCATTATTTAGTTACCACTGCTTTAGTCTATCTAGTGCAGTAGTCAATAGCATTCAAGAACTTACTTATGACCATAAAATTAATTAGGGTTAATGACCCCCACAAAATCTAGCCCCTATTGGGCAAATGGTTTATCAATCATTACTAGTCTTAGTGGCATGGCTGCCTTAGGTTATTTGGTGTTGAAGATTTGACATGGGTGGCACTTCCTCACATGTTTGTGAGCATCCTTGAAGATTGTAGGCTAATAGTAACTATCCCTTAATATTTTGTGTGTTGTAGTCCTCCTAGATGAATGTCCACTTCCCAATTTTTCATGGAAGGTGTTCATGATCTCAGTGTTTCATTCTTAGAGACACATATCAAGTAAATGCCTTCAAATTTATTCCTATATAGCACTCTATCTTTGATTATAAATTCAGCTACCTTGAGCCTTAGAGATATATTTTGTTCTTTACTTAACCCTACAAGATAATAACTATTACTTAGTAAGTGGACATTGGGATCATACTAATCATTAGGTCTGTAACTTTATTGCTCTACCTGCATAACACTTAGTTTAGGGTTAGTATTAGAAATCAATTGAATTAAACCTTGACACCTTACCAATTTTGAATTCTTCATCTCAATGTCATATTCTTGGATCATAAACATCCATTTACCTCTACTTTCTCCTAGTTCATTTTGACTTAGCATGACCTTAGTGGTAGGTTCTGGTAGAATGGAATGCACCTTATTCCTAAGGATATAATGTCTAAACATTTTTACTATTTTGGCCAAATCACATGCTTGTCTTTTAATCAAAAAGTAGTTTAACTTGATATTTTTAAGGTTTGTGCTCATAAAATCGATTGGATAGTCACATCCATCCATCTTCTAAGTTATCATTGTAGCTATTGTATTATTTAAAGCAAAGGAGTAAAGATAAAAATATTTGGTGAAGTCTAGACTTATCAATATAGGGGCTTATCTGATAAACTCTTTGACATCTTTGAAAGCCTCCTTTGTCTCTTCATTCCAAGTGAACTTATCCTCTTTCTTCAAGATATCATTTAAAGGTTTCACTATTTTTTCAAAACTAGAAATAAAATTTATTACAATATTTATTTTACCAAAGAATGACTTCAATTACTTCCTACTATTAGGGAGATCTATATTATATATTTCATCTACTCTTTTAGGTTCTATATATATTCCCTCCTTAGTGATAACATGTCCTAATAGTTTTCCATTAATGACAAAAAAAATATTTTTCTTTGGGTTGAAATAAATCCCATATCTTTTGCATCTTTCAAATACCTATTGTAGGTGCATAATATGATCCTCCTTATTCTTAGAAAAGATAGTCAGATCATCCATGTATATAATAATGCACTTACCTACAAGACCTTTGAAAGCCTGATCTATAGCCCTTTGGAATGTTTCACCTATATTTATAAGTCCAAAAGGCATTCTGTTGTAGGCAAACATGCCCCACTTGGTATTAAATGCAATTTTAATCATATCTTCTTGATTCACTAACACTTGGTTATACCCTAAAAACCCATCAAGAAAGGATATCATGGTAGAACCAGAAATAATTTGTATTACTTGATAAAGAGAAGGTAAGGGATAATTATCTTTCATAGATGCTCTTTTTAGGTTTCTAAAATCAATGTATAGCTTGATTTCACTATTTTTATTCCAGACTAGGACTAAATTATCAACCCATGTGGAATTCCTAATGGAAAACAAAGTATTAGCATTTAAGAGCTTCTTGACCTCTTTGTATATCATTGGTTCTAAGATTGGATTGATAGGCCTCTTCTTTGGTTTAAAAGGTTTAAAGTTTTCTTTTAAGGGTATGACATGAGTTATAACCTTTGGATCAAATATATTTAGGTCATCATAGGACCATGCTATGATATCTTTATATTTGGTCAACATTTATTTGGTTATTTTGGATTCAATACTTGTATAGGGTGTACCAATATTAACCAGATGAGGTTGACTTTGTAATCCAAGATTAATTGCATTATAATCCTTCCCACTTACTTTGGGAGTCTTGGTGCTCTCATCTATTCTATCAAAATCACAAAGTCTCTCTAAGGCTATCATGTTATTAGGAATATTATTTTCATTCAATTAAATAAACTTGTCATCAAGTTTGCTTTCAATGTTCTCATCATCAAGGAGACTGACTTCATCAATAATTTGACCTTCAAATACTCTTGATCTAGTTAGAAAGTCTATGATCTACTAATCATCACTGAATACCTATAAGTGGTTGACATTATCTAGCACTGAGGGACATGGGATTAACTCAATTGTAAGGTTTTGTAACTTTTAACTTTGACTGGGTAAAAGGTTGGATGCATTTGAAGTAAGTTCATCAGTAGCCTTGTTTTCTTCCTTAGGGATTGACATAATGTTAAAAGAATAAAAACATTCAATTAAGTCCCATACTCTAAAATTATATTTCTTGAGATAGGATACTTTTTGTTGATATTTAATCTTGACTTGATTGACCACTAGTTCAAAATCACCAAAAACTAATAATTCCTTAGACTCATGTTTGATTGTAAATTATAATCCAAGAATAAGTGCTTCATACTCATCGAAATTATTAGTGCATGAGAAATAAAGTTTTTAAGAGGCATTATATTCATTCCTAATGGGATTGATTAACACCACTCCTACTTCAGAACCTAATTTGCATATAACACCATCAAAATAAAGTTTCTATAATCCAAGAAAAACATGAGAAATTTTAGAGTTACATACCCTTTTGGTGTCAAGAGTGTAAATACCATGATCTGATTTAACCATGTTGACCCTCTCATTGATTGAATTGTACTCAATGATCATATGCTTCATTTTAGGCTCCCTTTCTATCCTGATTTGGTTAGGGACTCCCTTCCAAGGCAACCACATATGTGAATAATCTATTGATATATAACCATTTAAGCTCCTAGTCTAGTCTCTGCTCAATAGCATCCCATAAGCATCAAGGATGTCCACTACTTGGATATCAATGAACTATTGTATCCTTGGCTTTGAGAAAATCTACATGTGAACATTCAATAAATCACCAATCACTTTGACTCTTGATTTATCTACCTGAGTTACAACTCTATCAGATTTAATGGGAGTTAAACCTAATTATTCATAAATACCCTTAGGCATTATCTTTTTAGATGCACCAAAATATAATAAACATTTATGCAGATTATTACTAAAGATCCTAACTTTAAGTAGGAAAGGAGGACCATCTGCCTTACTTTTGTGTATTGAAACATTAGCATGTGCAAAATTTTGAGACTTACCTAGATTTTTAGACAAAGATTCCAACAATAGATCTCTTTATTCAGTAATCTAGTCAACTCATGCAAGGAAATGTTATCTTTGATATTTTTCATGTCTTCCACAATGTTATAGCTAGTCCTATTGGAAGAATTATATGTATCAACATTGGGTTTAGAAATACTTCCCTTAGGAGGCTCAATATTGTTGTCTAAAGTAGTATCAAAAAGAGTCTCAAAGTTATTTGAAGGATTAAAAGTGGTCAATGGTTGCTTCTACTCCCTATTTCTTAGAGGATAAGTCTTCTTCAGGAATAACCTCAACCACATTATTCTCTTGGAAAGGGAACTCAAATGTTCCACCATGAGATTTGAATCAGTAGATCTAGATGACCTTGAAGATCCTGATGTACCTACGTCACAATCCTTATTAGGATCAACTTCAAAAGTATCTAATTCTTCTTGGAAGGATTAAAATGCATTACACAATTAAACACAATCTATTTCCCCATGCTTATAAGTGTAATCAACTCTACAATAGTCATGTAAAGCAACATCAGTAATATTTATATTAGGCACTTTCTTGTCAGTAGATGGTTCATTATTCTTATTTTTATGGTAACTATCACTCTAAAATCTATTAGTGGGCCTATTGACCCTATGAAATGAATAATTCCTATGAAGGCTCTCTCCATTATTGCTTACTTGCTTTTACAACTGAAAGAAATCAGTGTTAAGCTTTTAAACCATCTTGAGGATAAAATCACTCTCATTCTTTGGGACCTAAAAATTATGAACTTGAGTATTAGCATTAGTTACAAGCATTAAAGCTTTCTGACCCTATGGATGAGATCCACTGGTAGCATTGTTCAAGAATCCTAGGTTTTGACTAGGATGAGCATGTCTCAAAGGTAGTTGGTTCAAGACTGAAAGTTGGTTCAGGATAAGTATATTTTGGTTGGAATTGGGAATAACATTTAGAATGGGTAAATGTGGATTGACATTAGGAATGGATTATGTGAATTATCCTTGGGGTTAAATCTAGTCATTTATAAGCATAGCTCAACATAAGCTAAAGCTAAGGTGTTCATGGGTCCAATAGCTCTCTTTATAAACATAAAAGTCATATGATCTAAGGCATCCTTATAGATTTACAAGGCTAAAGCCTCATCAGGTCTCTAAGGAGCTATGGTCCTACTGAACATTTTTTAGAACCTAGCATTGAAATCTCTTATGGGTTCATTTGTATCCCTTTTCATTGTGGTGAATTACTGGTATAGGATATAAGGACTAATGATTTTACTAAATTAGTCAGTGAAGACATTGTTAAAATTAACATAACTACTAATCTAATTTTTAGGGAGGTTTAGAAACTATTCGCATGTAGCATCTTTAAAAGTGAAAGGAAATATTTTACATGCTACATCTTTATGGGTCACATTCAGCAATCTTAATGTAGCTTTGAAACTCTTAATTTTTTTCTCAGTAGTTATAATGCCACTATGACTAAATGCTGGAAAATACTTTTCAAGATTATGAGGAAGGTCATGTACCACATTTGGAACATTGATCAAGGAACCACCTAGCCAAGCCATGCCTTGATAGGGATCAAACATAGGAGTAATTTAAATTGGTGAAGTTGGTAAAGACCTTGAAATTATGCACTTACCTTTATCCCACCTAGTTCTCCTATGAACTTCCAATGTAAGCAGAGGTTCTCTAGTCTTTGAATGTGACTTGTATTTATTCTTGGTAATTCCAACTTGTGGGCTTTGAATCCTATTTTAAATGTGATGTGTCATCCTTATCTTTACAAGGAACAATGATTAGACTTGCACATTAAGCAAATTTTACAAATATTTATATAAAGGACAACAAAGCATATAAATATTTAACTAAGTTAGCTCAAATATGTATCCAAATACATAAATATGATTGATATTTACATGTTTAAGCTTAAATGAACTCAAATTAACAACTTAAATTAGCAAAGGATCTGTAAATCTTTGATCAAAACAACTATTACTAACCTCAAACCTATTGAATTGACAAAGCTTAAACCATCTTTATCATAATTGAGCATATACCTTCAAATAATGTTGATCTTTGTCTAAATAAAGCACAAAGATGGGTCAAAGACCATAAATATCAACGATCTTTACATAATTATTCTCAAAAGAACACAAATATTCAAAGAATGCACTGATATTTAGACATAATGAGCAAAGATACTTCAAATCTATAAATATCTAATGTGGCCCTCCTTCTAGTTCCAGTGAAGCCCCTCTTATTGGTGCTTGAATATGTATCACAGGTGCCAAAAGTGTTTAAGAACACTTCTCATTTTAAAATTCTAATAATTCAATGCATGAGTTGTAGGTTTTGATAATCATGTTATCTGTTGATGAAATAGAGGCAAAATAAGTGGATTGTTTCATAATATTTATAATGTTTGGTAGTTTGGAGCCACCATGGCCAAATCTCAGTCTATGCAAAATATGAATTATGCCATGCTAATAATAGTGAATTATGATTAATAAATAATCTAAATAATAATCTAAGATGGGTATTTACAATAAAATTTAAGCTAAAGTGATCTGGTTAAAAAAAGGATCAAAAGGAAAGGTAAAGCAGAGAAGAGATGTTGTTGATCTTCATTCCAAGTATCATGACAAAGTTCAAAGTATCAACTAGGCATGCACTTAACCAATGTATGACATGAAGTGGCATAAGCTCAAATCCTATCAAACATCAGGAAAACATCTAAGGATGGGGTGAAATAATGTAAATAAGATTCTAAGTCACTTTAAATATTTATCCTTGCAAGCAAACAACATTATCCCAAATGCAAGAAGAGTAAGCAAATGAAATGATTCTAAAACTTTAAATTAACCTAGCATTGGCATAAGTTAACATCTCTATATTTAAAATGTACACATCAAGAACTCATAAGAGCTCATCAAATCTATAAATCGGAACAAACAAGTGAGAGAGAAGCCAAAATAATAAAAGACAAGCAAATCTAGACAAACTTTGCATAATTCTTTACTTATATTAATTGCTCAAAGTTACAATTAGCTCTTGGTCCTAAGAACTCCCCCTTATTACAATTGATAATAATCTTTTTATAGAAGTTAAGGAAGTATGGTGGTCAGTCATATCCAATTACAAAATTACAAGTGTAAGTATAGTTGTCCTTTTTTACAAAGTTCTAAAATACACTAGACTTTTCCTAATGGACTGAACTATAGGCAATGTGCTCTACAAGTTGCACATGCCTTTACAAGAAGAATATTCTATTTTGAAAATATTACAAAGTTTCTATAAAAAATAATATTCCTAACTAGCTTTGAGGCACCTATATTGATGCAGTCCCCTATTTTTGCTAAAGAACCCTCATTGCCTTCTCATGCCACTCATTAATGAACCTGAGGTTAACAACAGGACCATGAAGAGTTCATCTTCTTGTTTTTCCAAGTTTATAAGGTCTCTATCATTTCTTCCCAAGGATTATTTAATTCTCCTTACTTCAACAATATTTTCCTCTAATGTTAGGATCATATCTATAACTCTGCTATTGTCCACTCCAAATTTGACTTGGCTTCTGCTCTTGACTTCCTGCATGATTAGGGTGGTTTTGTACTTTAAATCTTCATCCATGATGAGTCCTATGGAGCTGAGTGTAGTTGGTTTGATGATCATGGTCCATAAGATGTGTTCTATCAATTTAGTAGTTCTTCATCTCCTCAAGGAGACCTTCCAAATACTTAGACCATATGCTCATACCCTTAATCTTATCCACAATCAATCCCATGACTGTGTTGAGATGGGCTAGGTTAATGGTCTTGAAACCAAGGATTTGATCTTCCATCAATATGTTGGTCAATTCTTTCATTTTATCTCTTAAATTCTACCATTAGGTTATTAATATTTTTTCTATTGCATCCTATTGGCTCAATACATTTTGTTTGGACCTTATTAACTTTAGACAATTAAACATGTCATAGAAAGATGCTTCAAACATCTTAATAATAGCATCAAGAATTAACAATATGGCTTACTTATTTAAATTTTCCTTTTATTTTTGTATATTCTCCTTATGTTTTTGAATGCCTTTGAGGCTATCTTGTAATTGGATTGACTGTGCTTAGGCCAATTCAAGTAGATTTTCCTCAAAAATAGGGATTTCTCTTGGTTTTTATCCTCCTACTGGAGTCAAGCCAATAAATGGTTCCACCTTTTGAAAGGAAACTCTTCTTCTCTGACCATGGATTTCTTATCAGTCACCCTCTATAGGTTGGAAACTATTGGGTAAAATTTGACACCAACTAAAGACTCTATTATCCTTGGGGTTGGGGTTTCCATATGTTTTTTACTTGGCTCCCCTAGAGCTGTCATCCTTTATTCCTCTTCCTTTTGTAGAGAAACTATCCATAGCTTGAATTCATCATGGATAGTGATGTTAAATGACTTTGTAATTTCCCAAAGATGATTAATAGTAGGGATCTTCTACAATTTTCCATATATAAACCATTCAAGAATGTTTGGGCCTTGGATAGGGTTTTCTTCATTGAAAAGGTTGACCTCACTCAAAGGGTGAGTGAAGATCAACTTGGGTCTCTTGATTAATACTTGGATTAATGCCAACTTAGCTTTTTGTTTTGGGTTATCCACTAAAACTAATTCTAAGGCTAATTACTTCCCCTTTTCTTTCTCTATCTCTTTAGCTTGAGACTCTTCTTCATCAGATTCATAGGCACTAGCTAGTATATTTAGAGCATCTTTCACTATCTCCTCAAGATCCAATGTTATTATCTCAATCTCCTTAGTAGGTGACCCTTGTTATGCTACCTAGGTTGAGGAAGATGTAATCTCATTAGGTATTTTTTCCTCTATACCTTTTTTAACTCATGCCTCAATATTTTTCACCTTTGTTTGTACTTGTGCTGGAGGAGATCTAGAAGTTGAACCCCCTAGCAAATGGTATTGCCTTTGTCTTAACTACCATATATCATCACTTCTTATTTGTTCCCTTCGCAATATTGATTATGGTTTGATGTTATGTTTATTCACTCTTGTCAAGACCTCATTGAATGAAGATGCCTTGGTGTACATTGGATCAAAGGTACCAAGCTAATGCTTGTAAACTACATTGATTCATTTAGCTTTAAAATGTCTTACAACTCTTCCCTGGGGATCCCATTGCTTTAATTAATCATCTTATAATATGAAATAGGTCCTATGTTTAGAGGTAGCCTCAATATTATCCCATTTTTGAAACATAGTTCTGCCAATGGTTATGGGGAGGGTGTGGAACATTCCCTTCCTATTGGTCTTAAAAATACTATCTATAGCATTAGATATTTGGTATGCTACATCTTATTCTGCTAGTTTGATTGGCACATGGATTGGTAGTCTAAGTGGGGTGCATTATGTTCCTTAAATCCTACTTATGATTTAGTTAGGATATAACCAAATGTCCCCCATGGCTTCAATTATATTTTTTATCAAGGGATTGACCCTTAGCATTGGATTCCTTATAATAGCCTCAACTAAGGTTGGGTAAACACAAACACAAATAAATTAAATATGGTTGTTATATTTAAAAATATGAAATTTCAAATAGTATTAGGAGATGGTTTGTATCTCATCAAGTGATCATTCCTTAAGGATAGTAATTTTTTTATAGCAAGCAGGGCATCCATCAAGTATAGCATCATGTAAAACTAACCCCTAGTCTTCTTCTTAATTATAGAGAATTGCTTGCTCAAACAAGTGTTGATTATCTCACCCAAGGGAGGGGTGATTTCCTTTTCAACCATGAAATAGACTAAGAGCACCCAAATCCCATCTACATATGTGGTGGTTAAATTTCCACATATCGTATTCATCATATTCATGATCATCCTTATCCCAAGTCTGAATTGGTTGATTAGGATGTTGCTATTGAAGTTCAAGAATACTTGATTCCTAGAGTATAGCCATAGGGTAAGAATGTTTTTCATGTCATTTTTATTTGCCCACTCATTCATTATGGCCATGTATACTTGAGGCTTGGGCAATTTATAGTAGTTTTCAAAGGCTATAAGAGAAATATAGACAATTTTCCTAAAGCTACATTCATGAATTATCATGACTTGATCAATTTTAGCATCTTTGAAGATAAGAGCAAAAATATCTATACAATGTAGTACCTTGGGTTTTGCCATAGCATAATGAAGACCTATCCTCTGGATCACCACTACATCATATTATCTCCTCTTCATAGATATGTTCTTTTCCTCTTCTCTAGTGATGGCCTATTACTCTTCAATTGTCCAGAATAGTTTACAAAAGTGGATATCTCCTGTGTTTAGAGATGTGGTGTCAAACTACATATCTTTGAAAGTTCTTCCTTCCACATCCATGGTTAGATACAACTCTACATCTTCCCTTGAGATACTTCTTCTATATTTTATGGCTAAAAATTCACTCAGATTATTCACCAAAGGTCTATAACTCCATCTGGATTGAATTCTTCTTGCATAAATGACAATTTGGTCTTCTTGGCTCAATTATAATATTCATAGGGTTGAATTAGGGATTTTTTATATGTTATGACTTTTCTACAAGTCCTTTTAGAGCTTTAATGGTGGTATCTTGTTGAGCTTTTATGAACTTCATGCCTTAGATTTGATTTGGATATTTGCATTTATACCTTTACCTTTCTAAACCCACAAGATATTTATATTTATCATTTTCTACTTGTGAGGCATCTTTGTGTTTTCATGGCATTCTACTCGTTCATATTTTAAAAATGACCATTATCCTTTGAAATCTTAGCTTCACCATTAGATCATATTTACATAGATAAACATGGACCATTGATCTCAATCTAAGAACATGGATGACATTAGCTATTTTTTGCATTCCTTATAGTTATGACACTTATCATTTTTTCATTCACTTTGACCTTTCAACATTTATCTCACACCATTGGATTATTCTTGTTTGAGCAAATGTGCTCCATTGGATCTTGATCTTCAAGGTTGAATGCCATTGGTTGCTCAATATTCCTTTACCAAGAAGGTGACACTCGTCACCTTAACACTTGTCCTAAGGCTCTTTTGAGCTCTTAACTCAGCTTACACAATCTGATCAACATCAGGTGAGAAAACATGTACCATTAATCTCAAGGGCATGCTTGGGATTTAACCCTTTTATTGTGGCTTAACTTTTCAATCTAGATTACACGTTGTTAGATCTTCTCATCCAAGTAAACTTGCACAATTCGATCATGATCCATGGGGCTGAGTGAGATTGGTTCCTATATGTAGTCTTCTCATTTTGATCTTACTCCATTGGATTAACTTCATCTGAGCAAACATGCATCATTGATCCTATAGATAAGCATAATATTTAAGTCAGCTTAAGAATAATATTTAAGACTTAAGCTAAGTTCTTAATCTAAGGTCTTCATTTGTATTAATAAATGTGAATAAAGCTTTAGGCTAAAGTCTTAATCTAGGTCCAAGACATATTAAACTAACCTCATGAATTTAAAGGGACTTGGCATAATGATTTTGGACCAAAGTTAGAAATATAATAAAAATGACCCCATGAATAATAAAAGATAAATCATAAGGTTTTAGCCTAAGGTTTAAAACTTTAGGGTAAATCTATATGACTTGTCTAGGATATACAAAAGGGACCCTGAAGTAATTAGACCATGCTAAGATAAAAGAGAAAAAAGGGGTTTGGGAAGTAAAGGGACCCAACATAGAATTTTTAGACTAAGGCTTGGTTGTGCTAAAAAACATGACTAAGCCTTAGGATAAAAATTAAATTAAGTCCATAGAATAATTAATTGCTCCCACATAAAATGTTTTTACCAATTATGAATTAAAAAGGAACCTAGGTTAAAACCTTAGACTAGGGTTTTATCAGTTTAAATATGAATTCCCTTAATCAATTACAGACCAAAAGTTAGCAAAACATTTAAACACAAAACCTTGAGTATTGTCCATTTTGAATGAATTCCATTGAACCTACAACCTAAAACATAGAGATCAAATGTTAGCGACTTTAGAAGGGGTGAAATCATGATCATCTGACAACATGTCCATTAATCCAAATGAGAGTAATGAACAATGTGTAAACATGTTATACATATTCTAATCAAGTAAAGTTTCAATTTTAAGATATAAATTTACATAGTTTGACATAAGGGTCTCCATTTTTCATAAATGGGGGTATGTTGACCTCAACACATACAAAAGTTTAAAAGCTTGAAATAAGTGAATAGAAAGTGGATAAAATGAATGACTCTTAACATTTATTTATAGGCATATCTTTTGATAATTTATTTTAGAAAGCCTTAGGAAAAGGGTAGGAAGACCCAAAAAAATTATTTCAAAATTCAAAACTACTTATTATTTGGTGTGGGATGCATCTTGCCTAAGTGGATAGGGGTGCATTGTGCTCACATCCATTTATCACAGACTTTTCTAGAGGGACCAAGGGCATTTTTCATCTATTGGAAATAATTTAAAGGTGATTTTAGATCGATTGATTATTTGACATTAGAATTAATGGGTAATGATAATGGAAAACAATGGGTCAAACCACATATAGATAAATGGTATAGAGAATTGGTGAATAAGATTCATGTAGCTATGTGCAATTCATTTAGTTTGGAATATGTCAAGAATTAATAATGTCAAGTACTTGTGACTAGATTTATGTGTCTATATTTCTCCCCTCTTTATTACATTAATGAAAATTATAGAATAAAGGAGACATAATTGAACTTGCATTTGTTTAACACATTTTTTATTTGAGTAGATACTTCAATTATCTAGGGAACTCAATTTAGAAGACCTTTCAATAGCTTATGAAATAGTCATTTATGCATTTTAAATTTTCAAAAAACTAAAATTTGAAATTTTCAAAAGAGAAAAGAAGAGTAAGGAATGAGTACACTTATATATAGGTTAACCCAATTGTCCATGTAACCTATAACTGATGATGGAGAACCATGCCCCTTATTGAAGGATTTGCAAAATTTGAACCAATGGTGAATTGAGAATGATCAAGTCCCAATTTGAATAACTAATCAAGCTCTTAGATTGGAGAGATACAATGTTCAAGCCTTAATGAATGGTGAATAGTACAAATTTACTAATTCAAATGGTGTAACCATGCTGAGTTCACTATAAGTGATGTCAAGGCTATTGAGTGTCACTAGCATCAAGTATAAATCACCCACATGGATTCAAATCACACCATTGCAAAAAAATATAGATTATGAATTACATGATAGAAAGAGAATGAGTAAACATTCATGCCCCCATAATGACCACATTGTTCATAGACTCGCATTAAAAAAAATATTTTGATTTTGAACTTTGAACTTTGAAATTTGAAATTTGAAAATTTTACAAATTTTAACTTTGAAATTTTGAATAATTTGAATTTTTAAACTTTAAATAAACATGAACATGAATGAGTATAATTCCCCTGAATTTATGTAAATTATATACAATTTTATACAGAATGTTATGCATCTACTTACTTAATTATAATTATATTTAAAACCTATAACTTTAATCTTGTAATTTTTTTGCACATGCATTCAAATTTGTATGATTGTGTACTTTGAGTTTTTGAAAATTTATTGCATATGCCTAATGTTACAATGTTTGGTTTTATGAATTAATTTGAATCTTTCAAAACCTGTACTATGTTATAGAATTCAATTTTACATTAATTTGAATCTTTAAAAACATTTAATTTGTATCAAGTTTGATCTTGTCTACTTATGGAGGCTTGGATCTCTAAGACAATCCCATTATGATGGCAACCTTTTGAGATGAGGGATGTAGCCTACAAGTTACTCATCTCAAAATATGAGTTAATTGTATCATGTGATAAAGATATAATCATATAGTATCATGTTAACATGTCGAGAGTGTGTCATCATATAATTATAATTATCATTGAAACATGTATGTATCATATTTAATGTGAGGCATACAAGTGTTTTGTCTAGATATATATAAACATTAGACACATAGTAAGTTAACCATCTTTGAAGTAGACTATATCTTAGTAATTTCATGATATATATCATGGCATCACTAATCAAGATAAAAAATAATAAAAACCACAACACACAATGATGTCACACAATGTCATATGATAAGGCCAAGGGATGTATACAAAGGACATGTTCAAATTTTAATCAAGAAAATATTTCACACATAGGGCCAAGAGCCACAAGTAATGGACATGCTCAAATTTCACATAGACTAAAAAATATATCATATATATGTTCAAGAAATTATCATACAAGTGCTGAGGTCCACACACAATAAGAAAGTGGTTTCTATTTTATCATGCAGAAAAGTAAACAACATCGAAGGATCATTGAACAAGTGAAAACTAGTTTATTTTACTCAAATGTATCAATTTAATATTATTAACAAAGTAGAATATATATCACAATAAATTGTGAGTGATTAGAAAGATACTTATAAGATATGTATCTCAATATTACATTTGAGTTCATAGAAAGATAAAACATGTTGTAATGTAGTTTATAGGTTTGCATACCCCTATCATAGGCATGACCACTTGGTAAAAGTGAGTCCAACATCTAACAATGCATGTAGAATATATTTCCTGAATCACACTCATATACCATTTGAAATGCATTTGTGTTTGAAAGAGAATATGTTATCTACCAAAATATGTGATAAGTAACACATGAAAAGAAGTAAACTAGAATTCTATGTTATCCTTGAGCCCTAATCTTATATTTTTGAAAATATTTTGAATGTTTTTATATTTTTTCCATATTTTTTGAAACTATTTTGATCTTTTTGATTTTTTAATATATTTGAAATGGAAATTATCAATATTATCCCATCTATGCAAGGACCATAGTATGTGCTTGGATCGAAGAGGAGGGTGACTTTCCATGGATGAAAAGTGCTAAAAATAGGCCTATCTGAATCTAAAAATGCATCAAGTGATGTATTATAAGTATCATCATCATTGCTTACAAAAAAAAATTCCACATGTGTAACTTGAGAAGGTGTAAGAGTTGGTACATTTTATTGTTAAAAAAAAGAATACATTGCTTGTGTTCATTATGGAACATGTGGAACTATCTAAAGTGTTTCCTTATGATGCATTATATAATATTTATATTTATTTTAAATTTGGGTACTTATCTGATATGTATATAGATTGTTTGTAAGGTATAACATTTTATTTTGAGTTGATTATAAATAAGGATTTTGAATAGGCCTCACAATTGATTTTTCACTATGATCTTGAATGGGTGCTTTAATTATGTTTATATTGTGACTTGGATTGTCATTATTGTATTTTTATGGGGATTTATAATAGGTTCCAAAATAAATATTGGTATTGGTGTGGGAGGAGGAAGATATACCATTGAATATATAGGGTACTCATATTGAATGCCTTGAACTTTTACCACTTGATTGCAATGTATGTATTTGAGACATTTATGCACTATAGATGGTACTAAATAAAGGTATTGTATCCAAAGGAATCATAATAACATGTTCAAAACCTTTTTTCTTGGTAACACTATAAATAGTGTTTACACTATTGTTGAATTGACTTGGAGAATAACATGATATCCCTAAGAGTGTTTAATGTATGACTATCAAATTATTTTATTACTCTTGATGTAACTTGTAAATCTTGTTCTATGTATCCATACTATGAAGGACTATCATAGGACATGCATTTTTTCTTGACCCATTGTCAATCATTACATTATGAATAGGTTTTTTGTGTATGTATGATCTAACAAAGGGTGCATCCCTATTAGAATCATCATCATTGATTTCATTGTCATCAAATGTAATTACCTATTGTGGTTCCAACACATATAAAAATGTACCAATAATTCCCTCTATTTTATGCCCATATGATTGAGGATGAGGATGTGCATTATAGGTTTGATGTAATTATTGGTTATATGTATTTTCTATATCATGATTTAGAAAAGGCTTACTAAAAATTTCCAGCTTTACATTATCATTTTGTTGTGGTATTGCATCCTCTACTAGTGTACTTATCTCAAAATGATTATCATTGATAAGATCTTGTATCTTATGCCTTAACCTATAACACTTCTTATTATAATTCCCAAAGCATCTATGGTAATAAAAATATGCATTACTATCAAATCCCTTAGGTTGAGGCTTAGTCAAATACATGTTGAATGGTGAAGGTATAGATATATGTTTATAATAAATTAGTGCATGCAACAAGATGTGAGGGGGTTGTGTTAACCTTGTAAATTGACTCCTTAGTGGAGTTATTAATTGAATCTTGTTATATGGTTATGATACTACATTAACTATTACTTTTTCTTCATTTTTATTTCATTATATTTGACTTTGTAATTTGGATTGCTTTATAAATTGACATTTGATGTAGATGGAGAACCTGGTGTATACTTTAGCATGTTCAATGTTATGAGATTAAATTATCTTTCTTCCATTGTATGACATAACTTGTAAAAATATTTGAATTTATCAAACATGATTGATTCATGGAGTGGTACTATCAATATTTGAGTGAAGATGCCTTGTAATTATTTATCTACCATAAATATTTTCATCTTGGATAACATAGTCTTGTACCTCATAACATATTCATTAATTGGATCATTTGACCCTTGCTTGAGTTCAAAACTTTGTGCATAGAATATATTTTCATTGGTGTTTATTAAAAAGTGTGCTAAGAATTGATCTTCTATTGGGTTGAATGCTCTAACTTATTAAAGAGGGAGATTAAATAACCTTCATAAGGAATAATCTTTGAAGCTTCTTGGAAATATCTTGGTGAGTAATTTTTCATTATAGGTGTAGTATAATCATGTTGCATGTGTAATATGTTTCTCACAATCACCTTTAATCTCATAGAATGGTAGCATGGGATCTAATAAACTTTTTGGTAATGGGTATGATTCAATTTTAGTTACCAACGAGTTGTGATGTAGAGAATGAGAATACATTGCATGAGTACCTTTAGAGATATCTTGCCCTAATTGAAATATTTTAGCATGTAAATTTATAATAGTTTTATCAAGATAGGATAGATTAGGTGAGGTTAGAAGTGTACCTATGTAGTAATCAATGGAGATGTGTATGATTTTCTTGTGTAAATAAACATGTTAATTTACTGTAAACCAAATGATTCCCCACATACCTAAGGGTATTTTCATATATCTAACTATAATAATTGATATAGGAATATAAGTGATAGTTTAAGATATAACACCTTACATATGGGGTTTAAAAAAATTAAATTCACCTCTTATTGTTGTGATTGAGGTGATGCTACATTTCTTTGACATGTAACATTAGCTACTAGGAGTAACTAGACAAATTTATCCACTTATTGGTGACAATTTTGAGGTTATTAATGGACATCAAATAACTCTTGGACTTGATCAAGATCCACTCCATTTAGTTTATTAGGATCCATTGTATTTAAAATTTTACGATGATCTTAATCATTATGCATAGTTTCATTATCTTGATTAACATGTTCATCACTAACATAATATTCAATGTGCATATAGTTTTTGAGATTTCCATCATCATATTAATCAACAAGTTCTATATTATCTATTTTAGTTGAAATAACCTAAATTTGAATATGCTCTATAAGAGATCTAATTAATGTAGCACTACATAGACAAATAAAGGAAGGAATATTTTTGAGTGGCATGCAAAGATGTAACATAAAAATGAAAATGGGTGTAACAAAAATTTAGTTCTTAAATTTTAAGAAATTGCAACAAAGATTAAGGGTGTAACTAGCCAAGGGTGTGTTTTGTTTTTAGGCTCTTAGATATATTATTCTTGGTCATAAATAGTGAACACACTATGAAGGATTACATCATTTACATAGTCATACTATACCATCTTATGGGGTACATTGAGAGTAACTTCCTAGGGCTATTTTTTTACCAATACACTAAAATAAAAAATGGTTGAAGGCTTCTTATGGTTGAAAATAAAACCCAAAGTATTTTCGATATATTGTGAGGCACATGGAAACTAAATTCCATCAATAGTGTTGTCGAATGGATTGAGTATTGGGAAAGTACCATTCACACTAGAGCTTAGGTAAAAATAAATATCATTTCTCTTATAATAACAACTCCTATGAGTTTTAAAACTACTGAAACAAATTTTCTAGGAAAACAAAGCAAAAAGAAAATGAAATTGAAAAAAGCCAAATCATAAAAAATAGGGATCCAAAGATATAGTTTGGGATCACTAATATATTTTACCATATTTTTTATAAAATAAAATGAATTGTATTTTTAATAATAGGTGTGAAACAAGAAATATCATAATTCTAAAGATGTACATTAATTAACTATTCTAATTTTGAAAAATTGCTAACTATGGAAAAATTGCTTATTTTTTAAAGCACTAAGATGATATATTATTAGATTGCACAAAAAAAATATGATTATGACTATCTAAGAGTGAAAATTAGAATAAGAGGTAACTTTGCAAGTTTAGGTTTAGGCATAGAATTAGAAAGAAAATGGACAAGTTTGTTTTAAATGGATAGTAATCTAGTGTGCTCAATTTCATTTACCATAGACATGTCTTAGTTGACCTTAACAAATGGTAGATGGGAAAAGATATAGAAAGTAAAATTTTAGAAATGATAACTTATAGGTAGAAGCATAAGATATATTGATACATGACCATTGTAAGTTAAAATTATCACAATACACTTGAGTCTATTGATTATAGACTTATTTTGGTTAAATTTTCATTAAAAATGATTGTTTCACCTATTGTGCTTCTATCTGCTAAGAAACCAAGGACATCACTCTCTGAAAAATATCACACAGAAACCATGGTGTCACTTATCATCTTTGAAATCTTGGTCACTTTGAAAGATTAAAAACCTACAAGAAAATAAAGAAGTGTAATGGGTTGAGATGACCTCAATCACCCCTTGATGATTGGTCATTTCCAACATTTCTAATACTCTAAGGAGGCAAATCAAGCCCATATAGTTTTCCCACCTAGAATGAATTTGAAATTGTGCTTTTTTGACTATATGTATGTAGCTAGAAGATGGATTTGATAATTGACAATGATATCTATTAAATTGATTTATAAGGCTCTTGACTTGGTTTATGGTTTCTCCTTGTGAATGATATTGAATTTGGAAATAATAGGTTAGATTTTCTCAATGTGTATAAGTATAAAATCTTGAAAAAAGTGAATATCAAGTGGGAAAATGGATGAATATTTATATGTATTTTTATGTTTATTGTTTGGCATTTCTTTTATCCAACCTTATGAAATGTGTAGGAATATCCAAAATATTGATTTCAAAATTAGAAACTAGATGTCATTTGACACGGGACATAATTAACTAAGTGGATAGGGGTGTACTACATTCTTGTTCACTTAGCGTAGAATTTTCAAAAGGAATCAGTGATACTTATTCTCTATTAGAGATAGTATGAAGGTGATTTTAGATAACTTAAGTATTTGACATTAGAATTTTTAGGTAGTCATAACAACAAACAAAGGGTCAAACACGCATATAGATAAATGGATTAGAGAAATGGTGAATAAGAGACATTTAACTAAGTGAAAGTCATGTTTTTGGTTTGGAATATGTCAAGAATTAACAGTGTTAAGTACCTATGACAAAATTTATGTGTCTGCAGTTATGTTTTGAAAATTGACTCAAATGTTTCATCTTTATTTAGTAATATTAAATTATCTTCCATGGTCCATTTGATTTATTTAAGATAAAACCAAAAATTATGGATTGAAAACACTAAAGTAGTGTTTTCCACACAAATTCATCATTTTTGTGACCAATGCCTCCATCCACCTCCCTCACTCCACACCTCCCCCACCCCCCCCCCCGCCCCCCCCCCCCCCCCCCCCCCGCCCATTTCTTTTTATAAATGGAGATCCCAAAAGATCCCATGTGAAATTTTGATAAAATTAAGATAAGTTGATAAAAAAAATATTGTGTGTTTCTTTTAGAAATTTTGGGGCCAAAATATTTATTTTAATAAACTCTTAGCCCCACTAATATTTATAATTATCTTGTTAAAGTCACTTTTCATATAGTCACATTAATTTATAGTTTTTTATGAGTTTATTAACATCATCAAGGTAATTTTATATATTATCACATGCTTTATACTTATCTTTTTTGGGAACTAATTTTATTTTGGTGGAGTTAACATTGACTATGTAAGTATAATATGCAAAAATCCACTCCCACATTGACATACTCTTATTATTTTATATACTCCCATGACAGGGCACTCTTTTAATTTATTCTTGATTTTCATGCAAAGTTTTTGAGCTTAGTTAACTCTTTTGTGCACATATTTTTAGGTCCTTATGGTGATGGACTCAATAAAAATGACTTCACACTCCAAGATCTAAGGCCAATGGGATCTTGACACTTTTAAATATACCATACTCTCATGATTAGTAGAATACTACCTAACTATGTACAAATGGATGGCATAGGAGTTACAACTAATTAGAAAAATCCACGTGTCACTCACCATATACCTAAACTCCCATGATACACAAAGGACTATTAAAATGTGAAAAGGAATGGTATGACACAAGGAGATTCCAACCAATCAAAATGGGCCATGTGTCATTATCTTACTTATATATAGTCCCTTTTAAGATTGTACCCCCTAAGATGCCATACATATGGGACCATATGAGTGACATGTGAAGTCATATTTTCAAATCTAGGACTCATGTCATCAATCAAATCATAGGTGGAAGATAGCTATCAATGTCTTAAATGCCATGATGGATTATATGGTACACACTCAATGTGATCATGGATATGAATGAGCAAGCCATCAACCCTCCATAGGATTGTGTGATCCATAGGATACTAACACTTGGATGAGTGAAATTACACATTAGAGCATTAAATCTTAAATAAATATTTTAAAAAATAAAAAAATAATGGCAAGGTATTAAATTCAAATTTAAAAAAAATTATAATTAATGTGCGCATACAAAATTATAACAATTATCATACTTAGAGCTTAATTTTGGAAATTCATAGAAGCCTTTGACACAAAATTTGAACCCTAATCTATTTCTATAAAATAATATAAGAAAAAATCATGTGATTTAGTAGTTGTAAACACTAAGTTATTGATCAATGTGGTTCATTTATTATTCAATTGGAACATAGAGATCTCAACATTAATAGTCGCCATGATTACACCTTCAACTTCAAGGCATGTTTAAGAATTCAAGGACACAAATTTCACATTGGGATAATAAGGGATATGCATTAAAATTAAGTATTTAAATTATTATAAGAGATGAATAAGATCCTTAAAAACATAGGTATTTATCAATATGAGATAAATTTATTTGAAATCCTCTTTGTTACCTAAGAGTTAGATCTCCATTAAGTATCTCCAAAGCTAGAGGTATTCTCCTGTAGGGATTTTTTTTACAATTTTTTTATGAACTATGCTTTTAATAGTTTTTAATTTAATCTTCTCATGGGAATCTTATTATTTCCTTGATATCTGGTCTCACATTTATGAGATATCTCTAAACAATGGATGAAACCCCATGATATTATGGAAACCTTAAAATATTTGGCAAAACACTCTTATCATTGGTACAATCATGATAGCATTAATTCCTACACCATCAATACACTTAGGGAGGATGTTAAGGTAGGAATTTTTCTACTAAATATACTATGTGTGGCCTATGACATTGTACATGTGAACAAATTATTGGTTCCCATGTTGAGTTTAATTATTAATAAGAAACAATACTGCATTAAGAGGCATCATCACCTAAAAGTTATCCCAATAGGTGTTGGAGGTGAGGAAACTAGAAATTTTTTGCAATATTTTATATCTATTGGATGTTTAATGTGTCACTATGTCTTTAAACCATCTCTCTTTCTCATAATGAACACCCTTTGATCTTCATGTTCACTTGGTCTACTCCAATTTTTATATTCATCAATCCATGGCACATATCAAGGATAATTTTATGTACTTATACCCACTTTTGTATTTTGAAATCACAGAGAAGATAATTCCATATTATTTGAAGATATGAGGGAATCAATCATGGCCATTAGTGCCTAATGATATTATCAATACTTCATGATGATTATAATTGAATGGGTTCACATAGTTCCCCTAAATTTACCATATTATGTGCCAAATAAGCTAATAAATAGGGATTCTATACTAATATGTTTAAAGTTTCACATTCCACTATAATAGTAGGAGACATGAACCCTATTCTCATTTATCCCTCAAAATTGGACATAATGAATACAATATCTTTCCTATTACAAAAGCCATGTCAGTCCACAATCCATCATTTAATATTTTATAGTTCTAAGAGAATAGATAGTGTGACAATTAGGGAAGATTTTAAAGGCATGTATATGTATTAAGTAAAATAATTCATGAATCTCATGACGATGACATGTTATAATTTAACCCCATTGATGACAATGAGATAATCTATAAATTAAAGGTTGTAAGATAATGGGAGCAATGGGAACAAGTGGATGGGTTTTAGAAGAGAGGCCTAATAAACACCTTCCTTTGGATGAGACTTGATAACTAGTCATGGGATGAAGAAAATAATTATGTAGGAGTTTCCTCCATCTTCTCCATCTTACTCATCTAGATTTATAAAAACTTCACAAGTGAAGACAACTAAGGTAAGGGGATAAATGTTCACATCCTATGTTCTTATTAAGATTGATATTGAGTCTCTACATTGTTCACATTCAACACAAACCTATATACCAGTTGATCCACATAATCCCACTTTCATGATTCCCACATCATATGTATTTTATACTCCTATCAATCACATGCTTATTTTAACTTCATTGGACATACTTGCATATACTAGCTCCCATGTCTCTGCTCCCCCATTATTTTTTGTTATTATTCCTATTGACACCTAAGAATGTCTAGTTTTACACAAGTCTATACAAGACATGACATAGTGGCACCTACCACTCAAAGCATCCAAGTTAAAATTTCAACCAACTAAAATAGTAGTCAAGTTCTTGGCCACATTTCAATTGTTCAAGCTATTGGTCTAGTGCCCACATAACTCAATATCTTTGTCACAAGCATCATTGTGTTTGATTTATTTGCATCCACCATTTAAACATAGAGTGACCCAATTACTAGTCTCACCCCTCCACAATTTTTTGTAAGTATTAAATATGGATGATACGATGGTTTGAGATCAAAGTGTTTCAATCCCCCTTAGCTTCAATCTTAGTATACCCATTTCTTCCTTGAGAGTGATGACTAGTCTTCCTAGCATAATTTGACCCTCTATCCATATGACACAATACAAATTCCATGATTATATGACCCCCTTAAAACCTAACCAAATAGTTTATAACACCATGGCCTCTACCAAATCCTTCCCTTATTCCTCCACATCTAGTCCACCTCTTCCCACACCCATAGTCACTTCATATACCTCACAAGTTCCACCTTCCACTTTTGTTGCTTTAAGAACATAAGGGTCAACCCAATAAAGAGATTAGATAATTATTCTTGTTTGAACTAAATATAAAAATGCTAAAAAATAAAATAATTATGAAATATTAATCTAAGATAAATTTAACCTAATATAGACCAATAAATAAATAAAATAGTAAGCACAAACTTATACCTTAAATATGCAAGTTCCCTCCATTACGATGTAAACTTGATTTTCTATTCAATAATATGGTTGCTTTCTCTTCCAATGTAAAGGATGATGGGTAGTTTTTTGGTGAAAAATGGGTTTTTCAATGCTTTGAATCCCTTGGATTTACTTATAAATTGAATGTCACTTTGTTGGAATAAGTCAGGATGGATGAAAATGATGGTTTTCATGTTTATCTATAGTTTTCTAGAGGAAGATCCAATGATGGAGGATTATTTGGATATTTTAAATGATGCAAATAATCTATGGTGGCTAATTATTCCTCACCCATGAGGATGATGACCATAAAAATGTTTGAGATGAGTGTGGGAATGGTTAACTGAGTCATCAGGAATGAGTCAAAAAAATTGATAACTCAAGGGGTGACTCAAAGGAGGTTGAGGAAAATGTGGATTTGGTTGGGATGAGTCAACATGTGAAGGAGAATAAGGTGGAATATTTTTTATGAGGTGTAAAATATATATTTAATATCTAAATAAGGATTTAAAAGTGTTCACAATTGATTAATTTGATTTATTCAATTGTTTGATTTTGGGAGGAGATGTCATGAATTATTTTAAGAAGAATAATTAATAATTTTTAGGTGTATTTAGAAAATAAATATAATTTAGGTGTCTAAAATTATAAATATGGATAAAATGTAGAGACATTAAACAGTCTAAATAGGTGAACTTGACATACAACTATAATTTGAATAATACTGGGAAACTAAAGAGGACCATGACCTCCATATTCATGCAGGAGGACAACCTAGTCATATGGAAAACAAAGCAATATTTTTTTTCACTAACTAAAATGATAATAAATATTATAGGGGATAAAATTTATGAGGATCTTATTTCTGTAGTGAGCACCACCAATGAATCAATAAAAAAACTAGTGAAAGATATGAGGAGTCTATCAAGAAACTTGAATCATAGGTGAAAACCAATTTTCCTATAGAACTAACTAGCAAAGTTGAAGATGACATGTTTGCATTATTTCACACACTGATACATGTCACTAAGGCCTTGTCTAAAGGTTTTGTACTACACTAAAAGGCACAGGAATACTTTAATAAAACCATAAAAATAGATAGAAAATTGAGGAACATGGATGTGGTCATTAAGAAGGGGAAGTTCCCTTTCCTGAATGTAATTTTGTTATCTAGCCTCAATTTGTACCAAACATTTGTTATGAACATGAGTAATTATTTTCAAGAGTGGTTAAAAGATATGAAGGCCAACATAAAACCCTTAAAGGAGAAAAAATGAAATATTTTAACCTATTTTAAGGAGGTCAATATAATAGTGTTGTTCACACAAGGAAAAGTCATTTATGTTGAATAATTTGAGATGAACATATATATATTAAAATTAGATTTCAAAATAAAGGTTACCAAGGCAATTAGTAAGGGATCTAAGGTAGTTCTTAATCTAACTACCCATGCCACTAATATCATTAATGAAGTTAGTATCATCAAGGACAACTTGAGGATCCCTTTAGAGAACCATGCCAAACTTTTAACATATGGGGAAGTATTATTATGTACCTCGCCTATCAATATTCCCAAGTTAGAGAATGATGCAAATCTAATTTCTAAGGATTTGGAAAAGTAGGAGGGATAAAAATGGTTAGGTGTTGGTGCTCCCCAATGATTTCTAGTATAATGGAGATAGCTTGTGCTAAGGTGGTCCCAAATGGAGAATTAATTATACTATGGGATTTGGTGCCCACTCTCTTATGATGATTTTTCTCTTCTTAGTGTTATTATTATTGTACCAAATCTTAACATGCCTATTATTTTAAAATTATGTCTTTGTATGATGTGTCTCAATCCATGCTTATTATAAAAGACACTCTTTGTAAACTTTGTAAAATTGAGGGAGGATATTTTAATGAAAACATAAACAACTTCTAATTCATTAGATTGTTCATGATTTTATGTTTTCCTATTTACTCAACTTTAAGCACTAATATTGTAGTTTTTATGTGTTTTAATTTCATTTACAAATGAAATGTATTAAAACACATAAATGATTGAAAACTGATTTAGATTACAAAATATACATAACATAAATGTAAAGTACATAATTTAGAATGAGATATAAATAGTAATTTTGCAAGTAATCAAATTAACTTAGCTTAATCTCAATTTGTGTTGACTATGTAGGTTGATTACTGGTAGGAAACTGATGTGAATGATCTATGAATCATGTTGCATTTGAAATCATAATTTTGTAATGTAATGAAATAAGAGTACACTAAGAGTATAAGGCCACATTGTGGCCTTTTCCTTTGACTATGGTAGTGACTATGTTGACTTTATAGATTATTTTTCTAATTGGAAATGTGTAGTTGTTAGAGAGGGTCTATTGATAGCTTTCATGAGTTAATTTGATGCATATAAGAACTAAAAAATCAAACCAAAGTTATTTTATAATAAACCAAATGGACATCAAATAAAAATGGTGGAATCAAGTAATGGAAATAACCAAGCTACTTTCAAAAAACCCTGCATAGTTTGATTGTTGCCTACATGGCCCAAAAGTGCCTCAATCCAATGTAGTTATCCCTTCTAAAGTGAATGTGTGAATATTGATATTTGTTATATGAATGAAACTAGATATATTGACTTCAATGATTGAAAATGATTTCCCTTGACCTACAATAAAATAACTTCAAACTTGGCCTATGACTACTACAATAAATTGAATTGGAGTTGCAGATTAATGTTATTTTGCTCAATGTGTAGTGCTTTTTGTAAGGTCCTTAATGTAGTATATTAACTGACTTTGATGTGCTTATATAGTGGATAATTTAAAACATTTTTGTTAACCAACTTTTCTAAAATCATGGGAGGGTTGACATGGAGCATCTAAAATTTGAAAATTGATCATTAGATTACTTGGGACAAGGGCACATTACTGAACAAGGCTACACTATGGTCTTGACCACATACTACATTCTTTTCCAAAAGAGATAGAAAATGTTGAAATTTATCTAGTATAATCTATAAGCAAAATAGATATTTTTAAATGATTTTTATTAGTATTTTCAAGATAGTACATATAATAGTGAAGGTTCGCTTATATATTTCAAGTTAACAAAATGGTGAATAAGTCAAGTAAGGTAAGGATGTCAAAATTAAACATTGTTAAGCACTTAATGATTAAATTTTATTGTCTATATTACCCCATCCCCCTTATTATAGTAATACAATAAGGTGAAATTAATAGTGTAAATGAGATGTAAACCTAATTATGTATACACACTTTATCTTTTGATGTGAAGCTTGATTATGCAAGATGCCTCAATGTGAAACCTAAAATAATGCCATTGAAAGTAGTCACTATCTATATTTGAAAATTGAAAACATAAAACTTGAAATTTTAAATTTGAGCAGAGAGAAAGGAAAGAATACACTTGAAATATTATGAAAATTTTTGTGTAACTTGAAAATGGATAAATATGTGTGCCCCCTTGTTGAGGCATTAGAGAAATGTTTAACATGTGGCGAATTGAGAGTTATCAAGTCTCAGTTTTAAAACCAATGAAATCACTTGAGTTGGAAAAATTTTATGCTCCAAGTCTCATATAGTAATCTTTTCAACTAAATGAAGGATGGAACCACCAAATGTGGCTCACTATTATACAAATATAAATGTTTGAGTGTCACTAGACTCGATGTGGTAGAAGAACGATAGAACCACCAATTGTGGCTCGCTAAAGTGCAACCATAAATGTTGAGTGTCACTAAAATTTAACATATCCCACTTGTAAAATGAGATGAATTACACCACTGTAGATAAATCTAGACTTAATTTGAAACATTGTACCTTTTAAACTTTTGAACTTTAAAGAAGAGATATTTTAAATTTACAATGTAGAAACATGAACATGAATAAATAGCATGCCCCTTGTATCTGTATTGTATTGATATAAAATGCTAATTTAACTTGTAATTTATTTTAAAGCTATAACTTAAAAAAAAAATCGCATGCCCATGCATATGCATCAAGTTTATGTGAATATGTATTGAAGTAACTAAAATAATAATCCAAATCTACATACAGCCAGAGGCAAACACAGTAAAATAAACTCAAACCATTGCAAAATATGTTTGGGATGCCTTTTATTCAAACTTTGAGATAAATTTATACAAGAATGATCTCCTACATAATAGGAGTCTATCATCATCTAGAAATCCCATAAATCTCTCTATTCTCCCATAATATCTCACTAGCTCTCTAAAATTACTAACATGATTATCTACATGAGTTGTGTGAACAACTCACATATTATTTTATAAAACATACTACCTAACCTAATAAAAATGTGAGTGCTAATTATGATTTCCTAACATTCCCTCCTTAATGCAAACATGGGGAGAATGCTATCCTGTACTATAACTCTCACCAAACTCAAATGATGGTTTTTCACTCGGCTAAAAACCAACCTACAAATATCATATGGTTTTACACTCATTTTACCAACAACCTACAAAAAATGGATGGTTTTACACTTGGTTAACCAACAACCTACATACAAAGGATGGTTTTACATGTGGTTAACCAATAACCAAGAACACATCATGTTAAAACACTCTTTTATTCCTCATCATTTCTTACCTTAATAGATTACATAGGAAATCTTTCTCACTTATTACAATACTTGAACAGGTATGGAATTTTGTTCTTATTCAAACACACACTAATAAAATCAAACACACAACATAGAAAATATCACACCACAAAAATGTGACACTAAATTATAAGTGGCCTCTTCATTGGTGGCTTTTGATAGGCTTGAATAGCCTCCATCCTCTTGTGCCTTCATCCCCTAATGGGTGATGCTCACTTAGTATAGATATTCCTCAGAATTATAACCATTATCATTTTTTGTTGATTCTTCATTTGATTCTTCCTCACTAGATGATTATTTTTCATTGACCATATTTTCTTAATTTGTTTTAAGCTTTCCCTTAAGAATATCATTAGCTCAAATTTTGTATAACCATGATGTGTGCTCTTTTTTCTTGTAATAAAAACATTCAACTTCTTCTTTGTTTTTGTTAAACTTTATATGATTCTTTGAGTACATTATTATTTCTACTTCTACATCTTCTGAAATCCTTTTTTCATCTACTAAGAGAGTTGAGATCATGTCTTATGGGGACTATGATGGCATTTGACCAAGAGTGGATACAACATTGTTATATTTAGAAGACAAGTTGTTTAACAAAATGGCCTTAGCATCCTCATCATCAACTAGAGCATTTATTTTTGCTAACTACCTCATATGAGATCTGAGTTCATTTATATGGCTAGACATTGTGCTTCCTTCATTCATTTTTAATTTTAATAAGTGTCATTTTAAATAAAATTTAACATTAACTACTTTAGCCCCAACCAAATTATTTAGAATGTCCCAAATTTTAGTAGATGATTTTTCCAAATCTACATAGTGTAGTTTAGAATCTAAAAGTGCAATACCAATAATATCTTTGTCCTTATCATCTATGTTATTCCATTTCAAAAATTTATTTGCATTTGTGGGCTATGTTTCTTTCCCACTAACTATTCTTCACAAGTTTTTGTTCATTAGTTGCATTTGAATTTTAAATTTCCATGTGTGAAAGTTAAAACCATTAAACTTTTCAAGTGGAATATCCATCTTTAAAATGACAAGATTAAAATGACCAAGACAACACAAGACATCAGTTACCCCAAAAATGCATCTATATAAATAATTTGAGAAATTTTTTCTTAATAATCACCTAAGTAGGATTCAATGACAAGCCTTTATTTTATTTTTGATATACATAAGACTATTACACTAAATGGACTCATAAACTTTTGAACCTAAACAAAAATCAAATTTTGACACAATAAATTATAACTAATAGACTCTAACACTTAGTTTTGATAATGGACCTAAAAAAATAATGAAAGACTTTTAAATATGGATTTGACCATATACAAATATTAAAGACTCAATTAACTTACAATAAAAGTCTTGCTAACATATAACTATGATTGAAATTTACTAAATAAAAACTCAAATTTTAATTAATAAATTACTATCTAGATTCTAAACAAAAATTAACTTAGACATCTATTGCTTTTACCAACAGGGTTAACATAAGAGATAAAATTCATGACTATGGTACAGAGATTGATTTTCACATATCTACCAAGATCCCAACACATGATTCTAAAGAATATTTTGATGCTTTCCTTAGTTGATCAACGTAGATTATTGATTATTTCTAAAATCCCAAACTGTGCATATCATCAGAACACTTGCATTTGATAGTTGTAGAATAATATATTCCTCTAGTGGAGATGCCAAGAAGGAGACGTGGCTAAGTGATGGAAAGGTTGGAGCATGAGAATTTCATATAAAACAAGTCCTTCATGCAATTATAACTCTAGTTCTATAGAGAAACTTGATAGGTCTATACATTTGTGATAAATTTCAATAGACCTGTTATAATAGTTATGTGCTATAAGAGTCATTCAAATAATACACATTGAGTTTCACATATTCATGGATTCAATACAAGTCTACCAATGCTACTAAATATTCCACCAATAGATACCTTCAAATATGGCTTATCAATAAAGATAACTCTCCCAGATTAATGAAATAGGCATGGTATGTCAAATCTAAAACATAGCATGATTCTCATGGTTAGATCCCCTTAGCTCTGATACCAAATAGAAAGAATAATTTGTATCTACATACAGCCAGAGGCAAACATAGTAAAATAAAATCAAACCATTACAAAATATGTTCAGGATGTCTTTTATTCAAACTTTCAGTGATATTTATACAAGAATGATATCCTACATAATAGGAGTCTACCATCATCTAGAAATCTCATAAATCTCTCTATTCTCCCACAATATCTTACTAGATCTCTAAAATTACTAACATGATTATCTACGTGAGTTGTGTGAACAACTCACATATTATTTTATAAAACATACTACCTATCCTAATAAAAATGTGAGTGCTAAGTATGATTTCTAACAATAACTATAGGATTTAGTGTACATGCATGTCATATTCCCCCATAATCTAAAAATTATGAATCATGTTGTATTTTAAAAATTGTATATTGTCATAAATCTAAAATTTGTTGTTAATTAAAATCCCATTATGATCCCCCATTTTGAGATGATGGATGTAGCTTTCTAATCACTAAGCTTAAGATAAAATTGTATAATACATGTGAAAGATATAATCATTTAGTATTATGCAAAAAATTTAAATGTATTACATCCTAGTATTGGATTTAACAATTAATTGCATATGAAACATGTGTTATATATATATATATATATATATATATATATATATATATATATATATATATATAATAAGACAAGGGAAAGAAGACAAGTATGTGAACAGTGTGTTGGCATAGGCTTGGTAGCCTTGTGTGTTGAGTAGGATGAGACTATGGAGAAGAAGGTTGGAATCTTTGGAGCATGGAATGAAATTTATTGACATGTCTATATATATATAGCATTGAAGTGCATAAGAAGCATGTACATTATATGTATCATGGCACAATATTAAAAATATAAATCAATGCATGACATGAATCATAGCACCATAGTAACAAGAAATGAACATATAATTAATGTCATACAATGTCACACATTTTTTGTAGAATGTCACACATAAGGCCTGAAGGCCACATACAAGCGACATGTGAATGTTACATAAATAGATAAGGCCAAGGAATAATTCAAATGACACGAGGATGTCATGTAATAAATAACATATATATATTTCACACACAAACTAAGGGCTAGACACAATAAGCAAGTAAGTCCTAACTTATCATGTAGTAAATTAATAATGTAAAAAGAATCATAAAGCAAATGAGACTAGTGTACATTAATTATATGTATCAATATAATTATTATAAAATAACACATCCATGTAAAATAATGTAAAGTATGAGTGATTATCAAAATCATTGTATAATATATATCTCAACATGGTAGAAAGGATATGGATAGATACAAGTTGTAAGTGTTTACAAAGAATGAAAAAATACTCCCATCTTAGAAAGATCATGTAATAGTATGTCCTATATCATATTCACATACCTCATGAAAATCATTATGTAGTTAAAATAAAAATATTATCTTTTCCAAACATGAAATAAATATCATATGTAGATAAGTAAACTAGCAATAGTTGAAAATGCTTGTAGGTCATAATTTTGAATTTTTGAAAATATTTTGATTCTTTTTTAATTTTTCACATATATTATTTTTTTTAATTTTAAAATATTTTAACTTAAAATATTTGAAAAGTGATAAGTAAGGATTCAAAAAATAGAATATATGGGAAGGATTTTAATAATCCACAACATGGTACTAAAACAAAGTGTGGTAAAAAGGGAAGCAAACAATGTACCCCCAATGTTTGTGTAAAGGAGTCAAATAAATGTTGAAAAAATAATTTTTATAGATAACGATGTACATGCCCCCAATTGGAAAGATATTGTGTTCTCATGGAGAATGCCGAAGTAGATAGATGTGATCATGGTGTAAGTGCAAAGGAAGCCAAAGTATGATAGAAATGCAATAGTAAACAAGTGGATCACCATAAATAATTGGCATTGAAAGAATTATAAGGTAATTATTTTTGAATTGTTCACATTAGTTTGAAAATAAATAAGGCCAATGACACAAAGTGAAAATAAATCTAAGGGCTAAAAGAATGCCTAGAATTTTGGATTTGAATATATACTTGAAAATTCTATTTATGAGTATTCTTGAATTATACAAATTGATGGACTTAAAACTAGTTCACATTATTTTTTTATTGAAATTTGAGAATTATAAATTAAGTAAATTGCCAACTTGGTGGGAAAATAAATGCAAAATAGTCAGTTGTTATTTTGTATGTGTAATAGTTAGTTAATTATGTAGTATGTAGTTCTTTATGCTCAATTTGTAACTTTTTTGACTTAGGAATCCATACGTGTAGGTAACTTAGTTGGAATATTTGGATTTTGTAAATTTTTTAACTTGGAAATATTTTGTGTTAATATTTTTTTGTGTTTAACCCTAAATTTATTTATTTTGGTACAAGGGTACTATAGGGTTATAATATGAAATGAATAATCATAAGGGTGAAAAATAGATTTATAGAAAGCCAATTAATTTTCAAACTCATAAAAGATATTCTTAATTTATAATATTGCAATATTATAAAAATAGAAAGTACATGTATTGATTGATATTGTAATAAATTAAAAATAAAAGTACTTGGTTCATTGTGCATATGCATATCTAGGATGAAATAGGCTGGATGTGGATCAAATCATGATTCTAGAACACATCAGATTCTATAATTTTACATTCTATACCTTATATGCTTATTATTTTAGATCCATATAGTTGTGTTGATGTTAGTGTCTGAGTTGAATTTAGGTGTCCAGTATGAAATAGTGATTAGATATAGATGCAACAACCTAGAGCCTTATGAGTTTCTTGTCACCTTTCTTCTAGTGTGTATAAATCACATGCACATGATACCTTTCTTTGTCAAATGATCAAACCCTAGCTTCCTTACCCTTGGAGTGAATATGGTAAAAATGGGTTAGTGGGAATGTGTTGTCAAGCTACCATAATGACCCCTCTATCAATGGGTACTACCTACATATCTAATACTCCTATAGGGCCTCAAAATTATGTATTTCTCCCATAAGTTTTGTCTTGTGTGCATAAGGATGTAATGTGTGATAAGTAAGTACATAGGATGGCATAGCTTGTAACTTGGAAAATGTGGTTCATGTGATGCTCTTTCATTACTTCAAACTTGTGTGGATATTAATCATATGCTTAATATGTAAATAGGGACAAATAAGGACTATTTTATCACTTGAATTCTCGATTGAGTACTTTTGGTAAGTTATCTTGTGAGTTCCCAGTATTTGTTAGGTTGTTAAGTGAGGAAGGAATGAGGGTTGATATTTGTATATAAATAAATACTTTGTGATAATATCTCACACTAAAGCACTTAGGAAAACCTTTGGGATATGTTTCAGTTGAAAATTGGATGAATTTTGGGCATTGGACACTTAGTTTTAAAAAGGACACTACCATCGATGCAAGTGTTTAGCTAGGATGTAAGTGTCTAGGAAGCTGAGGTATAGGTCCAAAAATTTCAAAGAATGATAATGATCAGGTTTATATCACTTAACACAATATAAAAGGCTTGGTCATCATAATTAAATGTGGTTGGGCTAAGACATAAACAATTTAGGATAAAGTGATATTGAACATGAGCCTTTTGGCAGTAGGAAAGTATTATAATTGAAGGGTTTAACCACGATAGGTATTTTTCAAGTGTACAAGATTGAGATTCCATATAATGTCTATTTAGTGTTTGCATTCCCACCCTTTAATCTAGTAATGAAATTTCTAGTTTAAAGGAAATAAATGTGTACCTAGGTGTGTATAACACACCTTATTTTTTTTTGAGTATAACTTGAGTGCTTTTATGGTGACTGATCTGTAACCAAGAGCATGTTATAATATATAATCAGTTAATATAATCTTGAATTGAAGGAAATTAAAATTCTTGAAATTAAAGAGATCAAGGTTATGAGTACACATGTGCATTGATGCAACCATCTTGCATTTTGACAATTTGATTTAAAGAGATGATTTCTTGTGAAGCCTTGAAGCTAATATTAGGATAATTTAGAAACATGCAAGTGTGTGTGTGTGTGTGTGTGTGTGTGTGTGTGTGTGTGTGTGTGTGTGTGTGTGTGTGTGTGTGTGTGTGTGTGTGTGTGTGTGTGTGTGTTGGAGGACAACATGCCCCCAACTTTGGTGAAAAGTAGAGTTTATATATAGCCATCAAGCATATCTTAATTGTGTAACCCAATCATACTTATGACCTAGTGAGTCTGAGTGATCCAATCAAATCACACTATATATCTAGTGAATCTAGATGATTTGATCAAGTCTAACTTATAATATTGGAAATATTTAGTGATTTTATCACCTCAAAATTATCAAAATATGAACCAAACATTGTATTATATTGACTCAATAAATTTGTAAAAGTCCATCCTAGGTATGTGTTGACCAAATTTGACCCTACAGGTCAAATTAGGACCCCTATAGGTAAAAAATTGATTTTTATATGTTTAGGGTCTAATATATATGTCTAAAGGTGTATTATATGTAATTTAGTGTGATTTTATGTTATTTTAGTCTTGGTCATTAGTCATTTTAGTCCTTATATCATTTTGAGTCATTTTTAGGGTTAAAATAGAGGATTAAATGAGTTGTACAGCCTCTTTAGAAAATGTGAAGGTTCCAAAATGTGATGTCACATTAAATATGTCCTATTATTCCTTAATAAATTTTTCATAACTTAAAGTGATAGGTTTTTTAGAATAAATAGTAGTTTTCTTGGGAAAAGAGAAGAGTTTGGCACTTGTATAGCTCATGGGGAAAGGTGACACATAAGAGAAGGACATGGAATGTTTCTCCATATTCCTCAACATAAATTTAATATTTTAAATTCTCTATAAGTTCCAATTTTTATCTAAAACCATTCTACTCCTTCTTCAACCTTTTAGACACACAAAACTGGTCAGCAGGTTTATGCTTGGTATGGATAGCAGGAGAGGTTTTAGGATAATTAATCTTGGGGGTGCACTCTAAACTCAGTCATATTAAATTTTATGTTTATTATATAGTAATGGTTATATGTTCCTTATGAACCATTCTTAATAAGTTGACCTATCCAATTTTCTTGCTAATTTGTGTACCTTACAAGTTTTGCTTGTGTTTGGATGATTTCATACAATCTAGTTACTGAGTTTCATTTCATAGGATTTTTAATACCTCATTTCATATTTCTCATTATTGTTTTAGTTTTAAAATTTGTTTTTATGATCAAATCATCTCAGGTTTATAGACTAATCTTTTTTGGGATGATAAGCCTATTTTCTCCATTTTCAGATCTTCATGCTTTGTTAATGGTTCCAGAGGGTTGTGATAGTTTCATTTCCACATTTTAAAGGTTTTAATAATTCCCTTAAACTTTAAAATTAATTATCCAAATAAATATTCATAGTTTTTAGTCATATACCAAACATATATCCAGTCTACCTTATGACTGTCATACACAATCAACCAAGTACCATGAAAGAAGAGTCCAAATGTTAAAATGGAGTGTAAGAGCTTGTTTCAAGTTTTTTAGAATCTTAAGGTTTCATTTAAACACCATTTATGACATAAAAATTGAATGTGAAGGCATATTATTTTAAAACATGGATTATCCCATGCTCATTATCCATATACAACTCACAATGCATCTATAGCCTCTCAAGATGATGTCATGCTGAGATGGAAAGTTGAATAAGTGATGAAATATTTCAATAATGTTAGGATTACATTTGAATAATTTATTAAGACTTTAATTGATCATAAACCTTTATAGCTTACATACTGCTCAAATTTACTTATTATCTGTAGACATGAAAATGGCCACCTATAGGTGTTAGCGGAGGATTGAGGTTCTTGATGGAGGAGTTTGAACAAGTTATAACCTCTCTTGGAGTCCTAAGGTGTTAAAGAGACCATAAAACACATGTTTAGATTTATAAGTGAATTGATAAGATGGGAGATTATCTCCAAAAGGTGAAAAGACATGTTTAGGGACCATTTTCCCTAATATAGGGAAACAGTGGTCCAGGGGCATTTTGTGAATAACATATAACATGGTCACCAAAGATCTTGATGCATCCTAATGTGATTATAGTGTATTTTCCATATAATAAAATAAATATGTAAGGTTTGGAGGGTAGAATATTAGTAGAATGCAATGGTTGAGCTCCTCAAAATTGCCATTTAAACACTAATTTTTTTCAATATCCTCTATAGGTTTGAGTTCAAATGAGACCTTTTTTCAACCAAAGTTGTAAACTAGACCTTTCCACCATAGTTGAATTTTTCTAACTAGTTTAAATGTGTATTTATGAACTAAGAGATAATCTAAAGAGGACAATTTTATGTCTCTTGTTTCTCATAAACATATATAGGTACCCTTCACAAGGAGATACACACCTACAACTACCTCAAGAGCACAAGGTCCAAGATGGAGGTTTGAGATAGAATCACCAAGGTTGGAAGATGAGAGATGTTTCTAAATGGTTTAAACAAGTAGTTATTATTTAAAATCCACTCAAGTATAATTATATAGTGTGTTTTACCTCCCATACACACCTACAGGGGTCCTTTCACTTGAAAACATCCACCTATAACTAATCGTAGATGTATAAAATCTATGACCCAAGCTTAGGCATGAAGTTTCAATAGGATAATGACTTTTAGAGCCCAAATATTAATTATTATCACCTTATATAGTCTCCATGTCTTGTATGACATAGGTTTTTTAAATAAAAGGCACCTACATGCCCCACACAGTCAACTATAGTTGACTATGTGGGTCAGAGAGCAGAAAGGTTAAGATTCTTGACATGGACTTAACTCAATATGGAATGATTAGGTCCAACCACTTACCAAATAATATTTCAGGATATCAAGAGGATTATGACACTACCAAACAACACCTAAGCAAACATCACCTATAGCTATGGTGTCAAAGAATAAGAAACATAGTCAAATACATTGACTAGTCAAATAGGGTACAAATTAGAGGGGTTTTATCAAGGGTTAAAATGATAAAGTGATTGGAACATGTTGTAAAATTAAATTTAAATATAATTAGGTTCTCAAATAAAATTATTAGTTCATAAAAAACCCTTTCCAAAGGAAATATATAATCAGTTTATGACTGTCATACACACAGTTTGCCTTTTTCCAAGTTTGTCTTAGGTTTTTATGCTTTTGGGAGGTCAAATGGGATTATCAAAGGCTAATTTTTTATACAAATCATATTTATGGGTTGGATAAACCCATCCAAAAAAAAAATTGTCTATAAAAATAAGTGACCTCTATTTAATCTCAAATAGAGGACACTTCCCTTGAATGCAAACTGTCTGTTTTGGGGAAGGAGGGTGATAAGGTGAGATAAGGAGATAAGTTAACCTTAAAATTAATTTCAATAAGGAGGTCTAAACCCTCAAGGCTGTAGTCATGACCTTTAGGCAGGGTTTTGGCCTAAAGCCCAAATGATGGGTCATATTCATTTACAACCTTGGTAGAGATTTCTAATGGATTGAAACATGTTTTTAGGGTATTTATAGGTGTGTTAAATCTTTCAATTTGTAGAGGAAACATGAGGAGTTCATTTTGAGCTCAGAAAAAACATTAAGCCTTTAGGAAAAGGAAAAAAAAGCTTGATAAGATAAATTTAAGTGCTTGTATCTCCCTTTGTGATTTGAATGGATATCCAAGGAGTTAGTATGAGTTATATAGGGTCTTAAACATTACTTTTATGGCATTAATTTCATATTTTGATGTCAGACATTTCTGAAACATTACTAAAGGTTAAAACTACCCTAAAGCCTTACAAACCCTTAGATAAGGACCTGATGAATGAAATGGAGATGGAAAGTTAATATGATGGCCTAGTTTGACCATGAAAGTTCTTAAAAATTGTATAGGAATTTTTAGACTCCTTCCCATCCTTTTGATTTGTATGAAATTGTATGATGGAGTATAAAATAGGGTATTTTTTACTATTTTGTGTGTTTTGTAGGTTCTAAGAGATTTCAAAGATGAAAATCACATGGAAGGTAATATTAGGACTTAAGATAACTCCCCATGTAAATTTAATTCCTTCTAACAACTCCTAGGTTCCTTAACAAATAGATTTATCTCAACCAATCAAAACTGGCATAGTGAGCATGATGAGAAGTGTGAAAACTTCAAGTCAATGGCTTTTTAAGGTGTGCTTGAGAAATATAAAGCCATGGAGAGTCTTTATAAGTGTCATCCACTCTCTCCCATGGATTTTTATGGAAATTTTAAGAAAATTTTGAGGCCAATTGTGAGGGATGACTGAAAGAGGAGTTTTTTTAGAGTGTCGGTAGTGATAGCTCATTTCTAGATGATTTTCGATGACCAGGACTATAACCAATGCATGAAAAGGTATGTCTAAAAGACTTCCCTCTAATTCCAATCATCAGATCTATCATTATTCAATTTTGAGATGTTCAAATAGGGTTAAATCATGAAGGTAGTTTTTGAGCCAGAATGAGATCTCTTGTGCCACTTTTCAAGAGTTTTATGACTTGGGTGACACTTTTGCTTCCTAACCTTACATGGTTCATTTCATATCTTCTTCTCATGCATATGTAACTCCTTTTTTATCTTTAAAAGTGTCCTTGTGAGATTTGTACTTCTCTCTTCTCATCTCTCTCTCTCTCAATTTCTATAAGAACTAATCATTTTGGCCTTTGTAAACTATGCTCCACCTAAGTATGGTGAATCACTACTCATTTTCATGCCATTTGATCAATAAAACTACTAATTTTTACCTCTTCCATAATTAATCATAGTGTCTTTACTTGAATCATGGATATTTGGTAGTGAATACTATGGATTCCTTAGCATGTTGTCTCAATCTCTCACCTATTTCAACTTCTTCTTGTAGGTCATGTAAAGTGTTTTAGGAAGTGTCAAGGTTAAGTGAGTTAGCCTATTCACTAGTTCCATTCAAGGCCTCTTGTCTAGCCTTCCTAGCCTAAACATTCATCCATAACCTCATAATGAAAAATTGATGTGAGAGTATCTAAATTGGAAAAGTGTATGTTTGGTTAGTCCTTTGTTCTCATGTGTAACATGTAGCTAGTTGGAAGTCATCAACTTATTTGGTGTATCACCTCCCTTAGGATAGATTTCTTTTAGTTTTATCTCTCCCTTTTCCCTCACAAAGTTTAGGTGTAGTAGTTTTTTAAAGTGGAACATCAAGGGAGCTATCCCTATCTAGATATTCACCTCATTCATAAGCTACCCACAAGCCTAGAGGTGTTTTAATTGTGCCACTTGGATGAGGAGATCTGGGACATTTTCTCAAAGGGTGTAAATCTAAATGAAAATATTATGATAATATTCCATATTAGTATATAACATATGTAATTTTATTTGATTTTTCAATTTAAGGTTATATTTTCAATGCACCTTATATAGGTCTCACTAAAACTTGGATATAACAATAGTACCAATGTATATAATATTGCCGCAGATGTGTATCTAAATCATATAACTATGAAATTTGGCCAATTTGAAAATTTTCAAGTGTGGAGAATATGTTCCCATGACATTCCCCCCACTGAATCTATAGAACCTAAGAATTAGTGTGTGGATAATATTTTTCTATAACATATCCCCACTATAATCTAGATATGTTGAGTATTGAATAAGTTTGGATGTCATACATTTTTATCATGCCTCCACTAAAATTTGAAATGATGAGGGTATGGAAGCCATGTCTCTATGACATTAACCCACTAATGCCCACCTTTTTAGATGAGGGAAAATATAAATTGGTAGTTACCTTACCTCAAAAGGATAAGAGAACTATATAATCTATGTATAAATCATGTATCATATATGAGTAACATGTCTAGGTAGATATAATAATGAGGTACATAGTATGTGATCACATCAAATCCTAAAATGTATGATACAATATAGAGTAATAATACAATCTCAATAAGCAATCAAGCACACACACGAGCACTCAAAAACAAGATAAAAGGTAATTGTCCATTGAGACCTCATATAAGTGGCATGTTCAAATGTTACACAATAAAATGGATGTGCCTTATTCGAATACCAAAAAATATTATAAAGACATGTTCAAAAGTCTACATAAAATAAATTTGGACATATTCAAATGTCATAATAGGAAAACATAGGCACATGGGCCACAATCAATAGAGCATATTCAAATGATCAAACAAGTAATGTAATGAAATGTAATAGCATACAAGGAACACACTCAAGGAAGTGAAAAAAGGAAATCATGGAATAATAAGCATTTTATAATAGTCCCTAGATATGTGTTAATAAAAAAATTTAAGTCCATAGCATATCAAGTACAATGTGAAAGATATAAGCATGTGTAAGTACATAAGATAAAAAATGATAATGGAAATGATCAAATAATAATGTAGCTTGTATGTATTTTATCAAGGAAAAGTATGCCCCCAATGTATTGATGATGTGAGTATAAGGGATTCCCAATATCTATATGTGCATAGATCATGTTCTTGGGTATACCTATATCACACTCAAAATATGCATGAAAAATGTGTATATATAAAAATAAATTATATGTTATCTACCAACATGGAACTAACAACATATACACCAAGTAGCTAATAAGATATGAAAATAATGATTTTTTTATTGAAACCCTATGTTTACATGGATTAGGTGTACATAATACTTCTTTGTCTTAGTTCCAAGGACTGAAGGGTATCCATTCTATCAAATTATCTTGAGGCATGATCCTAGCTTCATCCCTTTTTTTATATCTCCTAGGATTTGTACCTTGGTGTATGGCTAGGAAACACCTTTTGCACCATCATCCTCACTGTTAGACAATAATCCACTTGATAATGATGAATATTTTTGGATTTTGAATGTTTTATTTTTTTTAGTATTTTTGGAATATTATAATGTTTAACCTTTATGTTGGATCATTTGGATTTTTTGGATCATGGTGGCATAGTTGAAAGTGTTACACAACCTATTTATCCTCACAATTAACTTGTGAAGTAGATGAATGATTTCTATCATGCATAATATGGAACAATTTTCCCTCATGAGAAAAGGAGATACCTTACTAATTTGGTTAAATTTTGCTTCCATATGGTTTAACCAATGGGCTCATACTATGAATGCATATTGATATTTTTGTGGCATAATACAAACCCTTATTTGAATCACTTTAGGACCACAAGCAATTGGTATTGTTATGTTTCCCAAGGAGTCTTTCCAACTTCCTTTATATTATAAGTATTTTAGATCAAATCTAAGTTTTTGCAACCATCTTACATTTCAAATGGTTTTTATTTGTGTAGGATCAACATGGTTATGCCAAAATTAATAATCACTCATGAATAATGTGATGGTTAGATTTTGTTGTGGATGATTTTTGATTTGTGAAACTGGAGGTTTGTTTGGATACGTATCTTATATTGTTTCCATATTTAGTAATGATTGTAAAGCTCCCATATAAATATGAGTAATAACACACATTTTCTCATAGTGTACATTCGGTACCTTATCTTACTCATTTATATGTGTAATAAAATTCTTGTATTTGGAAAGAGATATGTCAAGTTTGTTTGAATGCATAAGTATGAATGACACATATATATGAACATCAAAGTATAAGTAATTAAATGATTCATACTACTTATGTAATAATCTTTCCTTTAGTGGGGAATAAAGACCTTGACTAAAGATGAATTATAATTTCAAATCTTAGGGTATAAATGTTAATACATATGATGTAATTTTAAATCTAATATCATAATCTTAAATTGATTCATCACTATATTGTTTTAAATTGTGCAAATGTTCTAATGTAAGTCTAGTCATCATGTGTATCTTGAAAGCCAAAAATAATACATCCTCTAATTTTGAAAAAATTAGTTAATACACCTTTAGGTAAGTTATAGATCCAATTGTGAGCTTCATCAGTGATACTCATATGAAAGGATTTTAGAAATAGTTTTTCATCTTTAGCTCATTGACCAAAAGAATGTATATATTTAATCATGTGATCAATGAGATCTTTATGATGATAAAAAAGTACTTTTTGCATTTTAAAACCATGCAGATAAGGATAGTCAAGTATACATTATGAAATCAGTTGATTATGGAATGAAGTAACATTTATGTTGGCATTATGGCAAGAAATTTGCATTTGAAGTATATAAACTTGTCTTTGAATCTCTTCAATAGCACTCATCATGGACATAGTATCATCATAGGAATGGTGGTATTTTTAAAAGTGTTATCATTGGCTCTAATCTACCACCTCTTTTGAATTTATCCATATTAGTATCATCAACCTCATGAATAACAATTGCAAGTTTAGCATCACTAAATGTAGGATATGTTGGTAATGGTATTTAATATTGAAATTTTGGAACTTTTGGCATATCTTTTGATAATTCATCCACCTTTTGTAATGATATACAAATTTGAATTTGAAATGTCTTTGGTAAAGGAGTTTCTTTAGGAATATTGGGTATTATTACACTTTAGGTTTATAATGCACCCTTATTCATGGTAATTTAATGTTATTGGGAAAAGATACCATGATGTCTTTATTTACCTTTCAAAAAAAATCAATATAAAATGAAGGAAAAAGAGAATAATCACCCTTAATGAGAGGGATATTATTTTTAAATGTTGTAATGATAAGATTTTAAATCAATGTTCTTGCAATAAAATCTCCTTTGTAACTAGTTTGTAAATCAGCCATGATATTCTTATGGATCTAATGAAATCTAACATGATTGAATGAAGGAACATTTTTCTCATGTGTATCCAAGTTGGTTGTAGAAGGTAAAGGAGAAGGTTATATATATTCCTTAATATTTTTCAACTCGAATCTTTATATGTTGGTGGTATGGACCTAGTTAGAGATATGGGAGATACCACCATTCAAATATCTAAGACATCATGCTTTGGAATTAAGAAAAACACATAAATAATCAATTTTTAATCCTTCCTTAATAGAGAGTTGGAGAGTTTCATAATCATAATCATCAAAATAATATATATCATCCATGATTAAGGAAATAAATTAAAAAAAATATTAGGGAAAAAAGGTGAAGAGCATATATTATGGATCACTTATGTGACAAGTTATATCATAAATTGGGTTCACCACATATTTAACCCTAAAATTGAGGTTTTGGTAAAAGTGTGCTATAGGGTTAAGAATATATAAATGAATAAGCACAAGGGTAATAAATAGATCTATAACATAATAATAAATTTATAAACTTGGATAAACAATATTATTAATTTCTAATATTGATATATGTAAAAATAGAAAGTATAACTATTAATTGATATTGCAATAAATTGAAAATAAGAGTACTTAGTTGGTTCACTGTGTATATGAAAATCTAGGAAAAAAAAGTTATAAGTGGACTAGATTGGGATCCTAAAATAATCATCAGATTATAAAAATTTTACATTTTATGGCCTCAAACACTTGCATTAAGTCCAAATAGTAGCATCAATGTTGGTGTTTCAGTTAGATGCAGGTGTCTAATACATAATAGTGACTAGATCTAGATGTAACCACCTAGAGCCTTTTGGGTTTCATTTCACCTTTATTTTGGTGTGTATAAATCATGTGCATAGATTGTTTCTAATTTTAAAATGATCAAACCCTAGTTTCCTCACCCTTGGAGTGACTATGGTAAAAATCAGTTAGTGGGCTCATGGTGTCTAGCTATCCCAAGTATGCCTTTATCAATGGGTACTACATACATATCTAATAATTTGAAGAGGGCCTCATACTTTTGTAGTTATCTCACATGTGTTATATTATGTGTTCATAAGGATGCAATGTGTAATAATAAAGTATATAGAGTGACCTATCTTGTAACTTGGCAAATGTGGCTCATGGGATGATCCTTTATTACTTCATACCTATGGAGATATTTCTCCTATGCTTTATATGGAAATAGGGATGAATATGATATATTTTATCACTTTAATACTTGATCAAGTGTTTTTGGTAAGTTACCATGTGAGTTCCCATATTTTTTAGGTTGTTAGGCAAGGAAGAAGTGAAGGTTGATCTTGTATATCTATGTATTCAAATCCCTTCTGAAAATATATCACACTAAATCACTTAGGTTGGCATTTAGGATACATTTCATTTGTAAATTGGATGACTTTTGGGCACTATAAACTTATTTTGAAAATGTACACTAGCATCAACGTAGGCATATGGATATGAAGCAAGTGTCTGAGAAGCTATAAAATAGGTAAAGGTCTAAAACTTGTAGAGAATGATAATGATCAGGTTCATAGCATTTGCACAGTATAGAAAGCATGGTCATCAAAATAATAGTGTTCAAACTAATATATAATAAATTTGGCACAAAGAGATAGTGAATACGAGACTTTTAGAAGTGGGAATGATCTATAAACTAGGTGGATATTCCACCCAAAATCTCATAAAAATGGATTTTATTCTCATAGATTAAAAAGCAATTAGATATATGAATGTTTTAGGTTATTAACCTTGCAAAACAAAAAAAAGTGTTAAAAGTGACATGTACAACCTATTAAACATAAACATGAAGCATTTTAATGAGCAAAGCACACCACACACAACTCATAATTTATCCTAGAGAAACCCAATGTGGAAAATCATCCAATGGGTTAGGCAAATTACACTCCCATTTCACTATGTAATGAAATAATATACAAGGTATTTCTAAGTTGGCATATATGGACATAACATATGATACCATTCTATCGAAAACTCATATACAAACTATGCTCTACACTTTATCATACACTTATTTTCACTTCTGCACAATAGAACCAATCATATATAGTGAGGCATTAATGAGATCATAAGAACAAAGACTCATAGTTGTTACAAACAATATAAATCCAACTTATTTTCCTTCTCACTATGTTTTATGATGTCTCTTACTTCCATAGACTTGTATTTTAAATCTCCCATCCTTGAAATTCACCTAGCACTTAAAATCAAATTACAAACATCAAAACCATTCCATTTCCCACATTCTCTACAAAGTTTTGGAGTTCAAAAATTAGATCCAGAGTTCAACAATTGGCCCGAGTAAACCTAAAGCTAGAGTTGGTCAACTTGAAATAGTCATAACTTTTGCATATGACCTCAAAATGATGTATCATGTTTTTTTTTTTAATTATCTATTTTTTCAAGAGGAATTCAAATATGAAATTAGAATATACTTTTGACTTCATAAAATTATAGTTTTACCAATTACCTTAGATATTAGGGATTTTTACTCAAGTTTCAAGAGCTTATAACTTCTCAACAAATAATTATGAAGATGTATGGATCACCCTATAAAACCACATCTGATTTTATATTTTGAGTATATAAAATGTCTAAATAAAGTGTCTTAAGAACATGATTTACATCTAATTAGGCATAGTGAAAATTTCAAATGTATATAAATAGTACATTAGGACCCAAATTTGTATCATACCTCTCCAATTTGAGGCTTTTAATTCCCTAAAATATTTATAAATACTGTAAGTGAGGAAATCTATTACCCATATCTTCTCTAGAATACCATTTGGACTTTCTAGGTAGCTGACCCTTTAACCTAACCAACTAATGTTTGTGTACTCCTATTCAAGTTTTCCTTTCCTTCTTTTGTAAAAAAACATCCTCCTCTAATGTTAATTGACTATCTAGATAAATGTCTTCAATGGAAAGTATCAATATCCATTCATATTCATTGTCTAATATGTGAGGCTCAAAAATTTGTAAGTTCTCCACATTAAAAACTGAATATATTTTCATATAAGGAGGCAAATCAAGTCTAAAATTATTCTTACCTACTTGTTCCAAAATTTGAAATGGACCATGCATCATGTTCTTAATCTTCATATACATACCTTAGATCCTTTATCTAATTAATTAAAACCATACCTTGTCACTCAAAAAGAAACTATGTTCATCATGTCTCACTTTGTACTAATCTTGAGACTCCTTCAACCTCTCTTCCACCTAGAGGTGAGTAAGATGAATTTACTTAATTAATATATTAGCCTTGTGGACCTCATGATCCACTTTCCCATTTATTTTATATGACTATCTCAAAATAAGATCAAATGCACATAGAGGTATGTAGCCAAAACAAGTTTCAAAAGGATATTTACTAGTAGAAGAATGTACAACCCTATTATAAGAATGTTGAATATAAACCAAATTTATATCTAGTGTCTTAGGATAATTCCAATTGTACCTTATCAACATCTGTACCAATGTTCTATTCTTAACCTTAGGCTACCCATAATTTTTTGGATAAAAATCAGTAGACCATTTTAGCTTAGTATCCATCATCTCCTATAATGTGGCCCAAAACTTCCCAAGAAACCTTGAGTCTCAATCTAAAATAATGGAATTAGGTAAACCAAATTGAATACACACATTAGAAAAAATTAACTCAATTGTATAACTACCTTTGAAGTTCTTTTTACAAGGAACAATAATACACATCTTACTAAACCTTTCCACAAACATAAATAGATAATCATTCCCCTTCCTTGACATAGGCAAATTTCCTAAAAAATCCATTGAAATGATTTCCTATGGCCTAGAAGGAACTGGTAATGGCATAAATAAACCCAACTTTATATTACTATACATACTTGTACTACTTAAAACACAAACTCTTATGAACTTGTCAACATCAACTTTCATATTAGGATGATAAACATACCTTTATAAATGAGAAATAGACTTTGTAACATAAAAATGACCTAAATTTTTTGAAGTATGTGCATCTCTCATTAGTTGAAATATTTCTTCCTTGGGCACACAAAATTTACCCAACTTTTAGATCAATCTATATTGAATATAAACATCCTCTTTAGGCTCAAACCCTGCACCTTGAGACTTCTTTGCTTGAATAAATAGGTCCCCAAAATCTGTATCATGTTCATATCCCTCTACATAAGATTCATACATAAAATACTCAAGAAGAGTTATAGTGCCCATGGATGTAAGTAAAGGAGGTCTTGAAAACATGTTAGCTAGTTTGTTAATCATACCTTTCTTATGTCTAATAATCAAATAAAAGTACTACAAAAAACCCATCCATTTATAGTGCCTAGCTTTTTAAAATTTAGTTTGAACTTGAAAATATTGAAGAGGTTGGTGATCCATATGGATAATAGTCTCCTTCCCCATTAGATAGTTCTTCCATCATCTAACTACTTGAATCAGAACATATAATTATTTTTCATATGTATAATAGTTCAAGATTACAACATGGAATAACTCAAAATGGTAACATACAGGCTTACCTCCTTGAATCAAAATAGCCCCCATAACATAGTGACTAGCATCCATTTCTAATTTAAAATGAAGCTACAAGTTAAGCAATGCTAAAATTAGAGCATGGTTAATCTTATGTTTGAATAACTCAAATACTTATTGTTTCTTCTTACCGCAAGTAAAAGGATTACCCCTTGTTATAATGACATGCAAAGGTGTGGTTATGGAAGAGAAGTTCTTGATGAACTTCCTAAAGTATTTGACCACACCTATAAATATTCTTATCTTGGTCAAATTGGATGGCCTTGGCCAATTCATGATGTCCTCTACCTTATTTGGATCAATAATAACTCCCCATATCTAACCACATGCCCCAATAAGACTTGTGATTATTGGGAAAACTCACATTTCTTCTCATTCAACAATAATTTGTTCCCCTTCAACACTTGTAAAACTTGTTTAAGATACACAATATGTTCATCAAAATTTCTAATAAAAACAAGAATATCATCCAAGTATATAATGAAAAAGGAATCAATAAATGAACTCATTACCTCATTCATCAATCACATAAAAGTAGGTCATGTATTGCATATCCCAAAAGGAAGAACCAACCATCCATAAAAACCTTGTCTTATCTTGAACGTTATTTTCCAAATGTCCTCCTTAATCCACACTTGGCGGTACCTAATTTCAAGTCAATCTTAGTAATAGAACTAGCATGTTGAAGTTAATCAAGAATATCAACAATCCATGGAAGAGGGTACTTATTCTTGATGGTTATCTTATTAAGTTATCTAAAATTAACACACATTATCCATGTTGCATCTTTATTACATAGTAAAATGATAGGATAACCAAATAGATAAGTACTAGGATTTATTATACCTTGATTAATCAAAGACTATAACTATTTTTTTACCCCATTTGCATCCTTAAAGGATTGCCTATATAACTCAATATTTAGAAGTGGATTGTTGGGAAATAGATGAATTTCATGTTTAATGGACCTAGTCAGTGGTAACCCCGTAGTCTCTTGAAAAACTTCCTTGAACTATTGTATTATCTCTCCCATATGCTTCTGCTCTTTTTTAGTAAACATGTTATGACAAAATTTATTTACCACTAGTTCCTTGTCTTTAATATCTCTCAAAAGAAGCAAAGAAAATTTTCCACTATAATTAATAAGCTTATTAGATTTAGAGCTACTTACCAAGGATATCTTAGAATCTCTTTCATAGACTAAAATGATGTGGTTGTTACCATCCTTTACCAATCGGTATTGGTTGGCTCTCCTCATGAATATGGCATCCTGAATATATAAGTATGGCCTGACAAACATGATGAACAACATACACCATAACCACATCAATGAAATTAGCATTAATATCAAATGTAACTTTTCATTATTTATTCACCTTGATGTTTACAACTTTCTTTAATTGACCCAAAGAATATGGGCTTGGATGTTTGTAAGTTATAAACCCAATTTTATCTACCAACTCTTTACTTATCAAATTTTCTTGTGAACAAGTATCAAAAATAGCATCAACTTTTGTTTTCTTCATCTAAATCTTAATATGGAATAGTTTAGAAAGTTCACACTATTGAGAACCATTAATACCCAAACATACCTCTCTATTGATAGAGGTACAAAAAAAAGTATCATCCACATCAAAATTGCAACCAATATTCTCACCTTGAATTGAATATAACCTCTTTCTTCTTGTTATTCTTGAATGGATGCAATTATAGATGAAGCTTCCAACACTTATCCTTGGAATGAGTATCAACATTAAATTCACCATAATGTACTTTAGTATCCTTATTATAAATGAAAGTATCATTTTTCTTACTTTTCCCCTTTTTCTTGGAGTTGTTTTTTTCTTAAAGTTGTTTTGAGAGGCAAATGGATCTTTCTTCTTGTCCATATCTAAGTATCAAGCTTGAGAACAAGCCTCATCTACATCTTTAGGCTTGGATAAAAGGATTATTCTCCTCAAATTACTATATAGTTCACCTGTGTATTTCATCAAGATGTCGAAGTCTTCCACATATTTTTCCATTTAGATAGCCTTCTTGTGTAACTCAATGGTGTACTCTTGCATGCTTTGGCCTTGATTCTTCCTAATATATTATCAATACATGGACCTATCTTATTCATATCAAATAGGATAGAATTTATTCTTGATTATCATATTAAAATCATCCCACTTAGTAATAGGAGGAAGCTTATTAACAACTAAAGAATGAACATAACTCTTAAACCAAGTTAAAGCATGATTGGATAATTTTAACCTTGAAAAATAAATCTACTCACTTTCATTAATCTAACACAAATTGAAATATAACTCAATTTTGGCTATAAAATGGTCTATCCTCTCTATATTCACATCCCCATCATATGGTTGAATTTTAATCTTTGTCTTAGCTTTAAATGGAGGTGGAGCTAGGTTGGCATGGGTTTGTTTTTCATGCTTCTCATGGATTTTGGGAATTTCCTACTTGTTTTTTTTTTAAATGTCTCTATGGAAAAACTAATATTTTCCATAAGAATCCCCATGATGGACTCCAACCAGTCGATATTTCCCATAGAAAGAGAGTTTTTGGCTATTCTTTCTTCAAGCTTATAAAATTTATGTTATGTTGTTCGAGCATCTTCATCATCAGCACGGGCCATGCTTCTGAATCCTTGCTTCCACTTCGTTGTGGAAATACCTACTGCAAATGGAACTAGGACACCTTGACCATTAACACTATTATTTCTAGTGGTGGGCATAAACTTGTAAGGTACTCAATAGGCAACACTAAACCATATTTTATACCAATATTATCCATAAAATATGTGGATATTCCACCCAAAGTCTCATCAAAATGGATCATATTCTCCTATATTAACAATCAAATTGATATGTGACTACTTTGGGTTATTAACCTTGTAAAATAGAAATAACAAGTGCTAAAAGTGACGTGTATATCCTAATGAACATAAACATGAAGCATTTAAATGATAAAATCACACCACACACAACTCAAAATTTATCATGAAGAAACCCAATGTGGGAAAAACTCTAGTAGGTGAGGTAAATCACACTCCCCTTTCATTAAGTAATGCAAGAGTATACAAGATATTACCAAGTTGGCCTATATGGACATAACATATCATATCCTCCTACCCCAAATCATTTACAAACTATCTTTTTAACTTTACTAGACATTTATTTACACTTCCACACAATTGAACCAATCATCCACAGCTAGGCAATAATGAGATCACAAGAACAAAGACTCAAACTTGTTACAAATAATATGAATCCAACTTCCCTTTCTTATCACTATGTTTTATGATGTATTTTTCCTTCCTGATACCTAAATTTTAACTCTTCAATCCTTAAAATTTACCTAACACTTGAAATGAAATGCCAAACATCAAAACTATTCCAATTCCTATGTTTTTAGTGAAGCTCTAGAGTTTAATAGTTGACTCCAGAGTTCGATAGTCAGCCTAAGTAAACTTGAAGCTAGATTTGCTCAACTTGAAATGTTTATAAAATTTACATATGACCTCAAAATTATGTGTCATTTTTTTTGAATTGTCTATTTTTTTAATATGAATTCAAATATCAAATTATAATATGCTTTTGACTTCAATAAATTTTAGATTTTCCACCTGCAACAAAGACTAGGGATTTTTCCTCAAGTTTCAATAGCTTACAACTTCTCAGCTCATCATTATGAAGATGTTTTTATGATCCTCATACTAATTTGTAATAAAATCACTTCTGCTACGACATTGTAAGTATAGGAAATGACTTAATAAAATTTCTTAAGAACATGAGTTATATATAATTAGATATAGTGAAAATATCAAATACACATGCCTAGTACATTAGGACCCAAATTTGGATCACAAGAGGTCTTAAAACTGAAGGGTACAACCATGATAGGTATTTTTCAAGTATACAACACTAAGGTGCTATATAATTTATATTTAGTGTCTATAGTTCATTATTTATATTATTAATTTGATAATTATTAATGGTATTGTTAGATTGATGTTTGTCATTAACAAAATCCTTTAAAATGATTGTATCTTGTATTGGAGATTTAGGATATTTTTAAGACAAAATGAAGACTTGATTAGTTTATTATCAATTTTGTAAAATTAGATAATTTGTTTATTTTTAAGTTAATTTAGCTTTTCCTATAACACATAACAATCGTTATCACAATGTCCACTAACACCATGATAAGTACCAAATAGTTATCCCTTAATTTTTTCCAATCAATGAAGAGGGTGGTAGTAATTAGGGTGTATTTTGGTTAAATTTTTATCTAGTAATGTATTTAAAATATCATATGGATGATCATTGAAAGAAAATTTGAGTGGTTGTGCCTTATTTGACGAAAATGAATAAGTATGATTAGTGAATTTAGGAAGGGATGTTTTGCCTTTATGTAAAACTTTCACTTATTCTAAGATAGATTCAATATTATGCATTGAATTATGATTGGCATGTGTTTTTTATCAGAGACTTTTATAGTGCATACATTTTTATAAGATAATTTGTAATTGAATTATTTCAATCTATTGGGAATATAGGTGTCAATATTAGATGATGGGACTTTATTATGATAATTTCCATTATGTAACTCAATGTCTCCATCCATGTTGTTTGATAATTAAACAAGATATAATATTTATTTTGATGTTAAGGATTCATAACAAAGATATAAGAATGACTCAAAAGTATCATAGATGAGCTTCACTTTTAATGGGTAAATAAGACCTCTAAAAAAATATTAGATATCTAAATCAGTTGGTTGATGGATTAATTTATTCATACAAGTATTAAATCTTAGAATATAATCATAAACTTGCCCTAATTTACCTTGATGTAGAGCATGTAATTGCTCATAATTGACCCTAGGTTCTTTATTTTGAATATATTAGATTTATAAATCTTCTTCTATTTCTAGATAAGTATTAATGGATACACTAGGGAGAGAATGAAAACAAGCAAGTGTACATCCCACTAAACTATTATGAAATGATTATAATAACATTAAATTAATATTATAACCATTCAAAATTTCATGAAAATATATAATATGTAGGTAAGGGTCCCCACTTCCATCAAATGTATAAAATGTGGGAATTCTGGAATTAGGGAGGTAAAAGTGCATACAAAATATTTCACACAATAGGATTACCATGGACTACATTGGATTCAACCCAAGCATGATATGATTTACTCTCTACTAATAATTGGTGTACTTTATCTTGAAAAGTTCCTAAAACATGCATTAAATACTTGAATAATTTGGAAGGCATGTTTAGGTTCATTTAATGGTTGAATTATATTGTTAATTTTATCCATTGGAACACTAATTCTAATAGGAAAAAGAGGAAGGATAAGGTATTCCTTTGGTTTAAGCTATTTATTGGATATATATGAAACATTTGATTATTTTTTATTGATAACATTAAAATAATTATCATTATCATGATATGCATGGTAATCATGTGATAACTCTATGCTAGGATTATGACATTATGGAATAAGAGTAACCTCATGTGTAGACAAACATGAGGTTGAAGTGGAAGCAACATCACAAGATGTGTTAAAATTAATGTCATTACTTTCAATTTTAACTTATGATGTGTGAAGGGAAGAGGAAGTAAATTTATCCTCCTTGGTTGACAAATTGGAAAAACTATGGCATTTAGGATGAATATCTAATAATTAGAAATAAGAAAGGATGACATCACTAGTATTACTACTCATTTGTAGTTCAAGGGAAGGATAAAAGGAATTTATTTCTGAACAACATCATTCTTATTTATTCATATTTTTTGTATTGATTTTATAATTATGGATGTGATAAAATGCATGATGAAGGTGGAAAGATAATTTAGGTTTGAAAGGATAAGGTTTATCCTTTTGGATGGTAGGTGACAATTGAAGAGAGAATAAATAGTTTTTGAATTCTATTTTTTCTCTAAATTAGAATTCAAGGAAGAAGGTAAAGGATGATCTAAGGAGAATATAAAGGTAAATATATAAAAGCATTAATATATGGATTTAAATAGGGATTAAAATAGGAATCTAGAGGTAGATCTGAAGATAAATCTATAGGTGGATTTGAAGATGGATTCAAGGATGAAACAAGAGTTAAATCAAAGGAATGATCTAGATGGATAACCAAAAGAGAGTATAAATATGATATGAAAGAGTAATCTAAAGTTGAATTTGAAGAGGATTATATAAGTGACTTTAAAGGGGAATCTATAGGTGAAACAAAAGAAAAATATAGGGGTGAATATAGAGAGGAATATAGATATAAATCTTAAGAGGAATTTTGGAGATGATTCTAAAGAGGAATCTAGATATGACTCTAAATAGGAATCTAAAAGTGAATTTACTTATATGAACTCATGTTCCCAAGTTTCATCCAAATAAAATTATCTATTCATTGGTTTATCATCAAGATAATAATCATCTACATATTCATATTCCATAAGTTTTTTCTTATTGTTATTTTCCCATTCATCATCATAACTAAAAGGCATATCGTGATTAGAGAATAACTTATATAGATAATAAACATCATTAGCATATTTATTTTAACTGTCCATGATATATATAATGAATTTAAATATAGTGAATGCAAAAAATAAAACATTTAGTGTTCTTAAGTAATTTCTCATGTACAAAGGAACTAATGATTTTGAATATAATACAAGAAAATTTAAGGTATAATAGGTGATCTAGGCAAGGTTTTGAATTAATGGTGAGATCTCAATTATGCTTATGCATTTGTTTTTAGCCTAATATTTAAGATCACTAATTATAGAGGATAAATTATGTTTGTAACCTACTATCTTCTCTCCAATGGTATAGTGAGAGTAACTTTGTTATGCCCTTAATGTATGTCATGTATGGGGATATGTGTGGCCAACTTTTGGATTGCATACTTCTTATATTATCTTGTTTCATCTCTCTATGTTCTTAGTAAGGTTAGACTATGGAATAACCATGGCTCATTAGATTATATATAGGAGGTATTGGTTAGTATTTGAAGAGGATATTGTGAATTTTGATCATATTACATTATTGTGTAGGTATTACATTATTGTGCATGTTTCCCTCTCAAAGTGGCTCAACTATATTTATCAATAATATTCTCTTTTGTCAATTGTTATTGTAGATATACATATGTTGCTCTTATTTATATGATATAATATTCTATTGTACAAATATCTAATTGATTTCATTACAAGTGGTATCAAGGCTTTGAATTGGGCAAGTTTTTCAACATTATTTTCTTTGGATCTAATGTTACAGGTCTCTTATGAGAAAAGGGGTAAAAAAACATAACTTATGATTAGGGAAGAATTTAATTTTTCCATCACTAAAATATTTTTCAAAGTGTTTTCTAAAAAAAATAGTTAAAAAAATTCTATAAAAAATTTTACCCTTGTGCAAATTAGTAGTCATTAGATTCATCTTATCAAGATGATCACAATAGTATAATCTATTGGTACACTTTTTAAGCCAAATTTCATACCCTTAATCATATTAGTAGTCATAGGATTCATCTTAGTGGGATGATTTTAATGGTATAATATGATAATACATTTTTTTCATGGTTAAAACCCTCTATCCTAGGGTTTATGCATGGCTGGTCTTAACACTCATGAACATAGGAAAGCGTAAAAAAATCCAAAAACTCCTCACAAGGATGGCATGGAGTTTAACACTTCTAATTAATTTATTTCTAAGATTTTTCACTAATGTCAGTTAGATTTACAAAGCATGGTGTAAAAATATGGTCAAAGGGATCATCATTCAGGTAAGAAGGGACCTAAATATTTTGAAGGATTAATTGACACTTATAACTGGTAAATTTTACAATATTACAATTTAGCCTTCATAAAATAATCCTCCACCACTCAAGTTTAGTTATCCCATTCAAATAATCACACCTCCAATCTTGGTATAAAGTAGTTGTTTCCAAAAGTAGACTTACACAAGTTTGATGGTGAGGATCCACTCACTTGGATTAATCAAATCAAAAAATGATTTGATCTACATCAAACTCCATTTTTGTAAAATGTGGTCATGGAATTTTTATATATGTAACTTTATTAGTTCATTTGGTATATATGTTTGTGTACTTAAAAGAAAAATAAGGGCCTTCAAGTTTACTAGTTTGTATTTTATAAGGAGTTACAGATCCACTATCACAAGAATGTCTTAGAAATGTACTTTAATCAACTATCCAAACTACATTAAATAGGGACTATGAAGGATTATATTCATCAATTCCAAAATCTCTCCTTACATGTGGCTGATATCATTGAGGAAAATTTGACTGACCTATTATTGAGTGGCCTCAAAGATAGCATCTAAATGAAGATTTACATGTTTATTCCCATTTCAATATTTAAAGCCATACTAATGGTATGCATGGTAGATTAATATTAGTTTAAATGATACCTTTTGATAATGTCTATGAATGTAATTTCCTATCCCCATAATTTCCTCATCATATAATATTAACCCCTTAGCAAATTGAAGAGAAGCATGCAAAGGCATTATGTTTGGTTGTGATAGAAAATAGAGCAAAAGACATAGATGTGATAAAAATAAGTTATTTTACATTGAAGGTTCCAATGAGGATGAATAATCCAATGAGACCTCAAGTGCAGGTCTGAAGAACATGAGGCTAAATTTGAAGATTCTCAACCTATTATTTCTTGTCATGCACTTTCAGGTATTAGTACTCCTCAAACTCTTAAGGTGGTAGGTTTCTTAAATAAATATAAAGTGATTTTGTTGATTGAATCTAGGAGTATAAATAACTTCATTAATAGTAAGTTGGCTACTCATTTGAACTATTTCATTTTCCTAGATCTAAATATTTCAATTCGCAATTCCATATGGTGGTACAATTAACTATTCTATAAAATTCCATATTATTAATTTTGTTATGGAAGACTACCTATTAGATTTTCCTATGTTTTTGATTTCCATGAGTGATATTGACATTAGTTTGGGAGTGTAATGGCTCACCACTTTGGTCACAATTGAGAGGAATTTCTAGCAACTATTCATACACTTCCATTCAAAAGGTAGGACATCTGAACTATGTGGTTTAAGTGCTAAATATCCATAGTTAGTTAATTCTTATCAGATGATGAATATGCTCAGAAAAGGTGTTGAAGGATTTTTTTTGCAATTTTTTCCATAGAATCAACCAACCAAGGATTTACCCATCTTGATATAAATTGGTAATAATTGACCATTTTATTATTTGTTGTGTCATTTAAAAAGGATTTCCACCAAGTAGAGTGCATGATCATGTAATTAAACTAATCATAGGTAGTACACTACCCAACATCAAACCCTATAGGTATCATTATGCCCAAAAGAGTGAAATCAAAAATATGGTACATGAGATGCTAGATGTAAGAATTATCAGGCATAACTAAAGTGAATATTACTCCCCGGTGATCATGGTATGTAATAAGGATGACACGTGGAAGATGTGCCCAAACTACAAATAACTCAACAAGTATACTATCAAATATAAGTTTTTAATTGATAATTTGTTAGATGAATTGCATGGCATTATTTATTTTACCAACTTATATTTTCTCTATGGGCATCATCATATTCAAATCTATAAATATGACATACCTAAAATAACTTTTTGAACTCATGAAGGCCATTATGATTTTATGATCATACCATTTGGTCTCAAAAATGTACCATCTACATTTCAAAGTTTGATGAATATTTTTTTAGGCCAATTTTTAGAAAATTTGTGTTGGTTTTTTTTATGGCATCCTTCTTTACAACAAAAATTAGAAAGACCATTTGAATCATACATAATAACTACTTTTGGTTCTCAAATAACATCACCTTTATGCCAAACCTTCCAAATGTTTTTTCCACATCAGAGAGCTAGAGTAATTGGGTCACATTATTTCACATGAATTTTTTAAATTTTATTCTAACAAGATCCAAGTGATGATGGAGTGGAAATTTCCTAAGATCCTCAAGAAAATTCAAGTATTTTTGGGTCTAACAAGTTATTATTATAGGTTTATCAAAAATTATGGTAACATTTTCAGCTCCACTCACATCTTTGTTGAAGAAAGATTCCTTCCAATGAACTAAAACTACCAAGGCATTCAAATGACTGAAAATGGACATGTGCACCACTCTGATTTTAGCTACCCCTTATTTTTATAAAACTTTTTTTGTTGAATGTGATGCATAAGAATAAAACATGGCGGCTATACTCATGAAATAAGTCAAACCAATTACATTTGAGATTCATAAATTTAAGGGAAAAAATAGTCTCAAGACAATCTATGAGAAAGAGATTATGGATATTTTGCATGCAATCAAGCAGTGGAGACCTTATCTAATGGGCCAACACTTTCAGGTAAATACTGATCATGATAACCTCAAATATTTTTTGGAACAACAATTATGATCAGAAGAACAATAAAAGTGGGTGACTAAAATGTTAGGATATGATTTTAAAATAGTATATAATAAAGGAAAAGATAATGTGGTGGAAAATGCATTATCTAAGTGAGATGAATTAGTTAAGGCATTTTTATGCACAATGACAATTTGGCAGGTAGATTGGCTAGAGGAAGCAAGATTAGAATAGGAGAATGATAGGGATATCCAATATTTGATTCAAAGTCTTTATCTTAGTTTTCAGGGTCTAAACATTTCATATAAGAGGAACACATTATGGTATAAATATAAATTATACCTCTATAAGAATTCTCTACTCAAACATAAAATCCTTTAGGAACTTCAATTTAGCATAATACATAATAGAATAAAGTAGCAAGTAGAGCAATACTATAGTGAGCATAATTTTGACATAGGTGACTTGTATTTATGTGTTTTCATCTATATAATCATATGTTTCTGAATCAATAGAAAAAGGATAACAAGTTTCCCTTAGGTATTATGGCCCTTATCGAATCTTGTAAAAAATTGGTAGAGTTGCCTATAATCTAGAATTTTCATTGTCCACTTGCATACATCTAGTATTCTATGTATCTTACATGAATAAGGTAATTAGACATGAATTTTATACTCAAACTACATTACCTAAATTATATGGATAAGGAAGAGTCATTCTGGATCTTGAAGATATCTTTCACATGTGCATTAAGCAACTACAAACCAGAGAGATTAAGGAGTATTTGATCAAATGGAAGAATATACATTATAAAATTCAACATGGGAGGATGAAACATTCCTAAATCAATATATTAGTTTGATTCAATTTTGAGGAAAATGTTGTTCTAAAAGGGAGGGGCATGTTATGCCCTTAACCTATGGCATGTCTAGGGATATGTGTGGCCGACATGTGGCTTACATACTTCTTATATTATCTTGTCACATATATTTATGTTATTATTAAGGTCTACCTAGGAATAACCATGTATAATTCAAGTATATATAGGAGGTAGTGGTTAGTATTTGAGGAGGACATTTTGAATTATGATCTTATTTCATTATTGTGAAGGTTGCTCCCTCAAAGTGGCTCAGCTATATTTATCAAACATTATGTTATTATTTCAATTATTGTTGTAGATATACATATTCTAATATTATTTTTGTGATACAATATTCTATTATGTGAACATCTAATTAATTTCATTGCAAACTTCCCTAAGTGATATGTTCCTCTTAGGTGCACCACAAATCAAATAGATAAAAGACACTTCCTATGTATAAATAAGGTACCCTTGGCATTTCCAATATACCATGAGATACAAGAAAACTAAATTCCATGTTTAGTGTTGTAAAATGGCTTGAGTATTGGGGAAATACCCCTCACACAATGATGTCCATAAAATAAATCACCATTTAGCCTATAACGATAGTCACCAAGTAGTTTTAAAATTATCAGAACACATTTTCTAAAAATAAAAAGAAAACAAATAGAAAATAAAATTGAAATATTTTTTGTATAGAGATCAACAAAATTCAACTTGAGGTCCATATAAAATGTATTTAATGTTAGACATTATCCAAGGTGAAAATATAATTATTCAATGTCAGATTAAATCCAAGATCAAATAAGATTGACTCATTATGTTGGATTTATGTCCAAGGTCAAAGTTTATTTTCTTTTAGTGTCAGGAATTTTAAAAAAATTGTATGAAATCCAAGGACAAAATTCAATCAAATAGCAAGTAGTGTTCTAAATAAAAAATTACAAGTTCACTAGAATGTTTGTGTTTTAATCTTATTTACCAATGAAATGCAATAAAACATGAACAACTAAAAACTGATTTAGACAATAGATTATACATAACCTAAAACTAAAATACATAAGTTAGAATGAGTTATATATAGTAATTTTGCAAGTAAACAAATGAACTTATCTCAATCCTCATTTTTGTTAAATATGTAGGTTGACCATTGGCGGTAAACTAATGATAATGATATGTGAATCATGCCACACCTAAAATTATAATTTTAAAAATGTACTAGGACATGAGCACACTTTAAGGATAGGGCCACACCTTAACCTTGTACTTTGACCATAGTTATTTCTGGATTGACATTATAGGCAAAAAATTTATTTGGGTGTGTGTAATTGTTAGGGAGCATCTGTTAATAACCTAATGTATTTAATTTCATGTGTAAAATAATTAAAAAATTAAACCCTAATTATTACATAATGAATCAAATGGAGATTAAATATAAATGGGGGAATTAAAAAATGAGAATATCTAAGTTGCCCTAAAAAAAACCCTCATATTCTAAGTGTTACTTACATAACCCAAAATTCCTCAGGCTGATGTATTTCTCCCTCGTAGAGTGAGTGTGTGAGGGCTTAATAATGAGTGCCCTTGACCTACAATAAAATAGCTTCATACTTGGCATATAATTATTGCAATAAATCAAATTTTGAATGGAAAGATTAGTGCTTGTTTTCTCAATGTGTAGTGATTTTTGTAAGGTCCTTCAGGTGGTATATTGAGTGACTTTGATGTGCTTGTATAGTGGAAAATTATAAATATTTTCATTAACCAAATTTTTTTAAAGTGTGGGAAGGTCAACATGGATCATCTCAAATTTTAAAAGTGATTGTTAGACTACTTGGGATAAATGCACACTAGTGGGAAAGGCCACACTATAGTCATGTCCACCTAGTGTCTTTTTATCCCAAATGGACAAATAACTAAAATTTATCAGGTAGAATCTATAAGCAAAATATAGATGTTAAGTTAAAGGCTTTCAAGAGTAATTTTAATTAGATATTAATTTTAGTGGGGATTTTACTCATGTGTATTTTAGTCATTTACCCAAATGACCTCCATGAGTAGTTATTTACTAAAATGACATTTTTTTCTCATGTATATTTGGTGATACTAACAATACAAGGGGACCCACTTTAGCACACAACCACTATAAGCATTTGTTATCAAGGGTAGGGGATGGTGGGGAATGGTTAATGTAATTCACCACTTTGAGCTGCTCACCCTTTACCCTCTTTCCCCATTGGCAACTATTTTGGTGAGTGTAGTGCCTAATAAATTTTCCTTGTCTCAAAATCATTACCAATGCGGGATTAACCCAATCATGTATTTTTAATGTTAATTTAAAGGATTTCATAACTAATCTTAATTAGATATTAATTTTAGCGGTATTTTTACTCATGTATTTAGTCATTTACACAAATGACCTCCATGAGTAGTCATTTAACTAAAGGATATTTTTTTACTCATTTATTTTTTGTGATAATCACAAGGCATGGGGACCCACTTTAGCACATCACAACTATAAGCATCTTTATTAAGGGGAGAAATGGTGAATGTAATTTACCACTTTAGTATTCTCACCCTTTAGTCTCTTTCCCCATTGGTTAGGATTTTGGTGAGTGCACTCCCTAATAAATCATCCTTGTCTCAAAAATATTACCAATGTGGGATTAACCCAATGAAAATCCAATCATGTATTTTTAATGTTAAGTTGAAAGCCTTCACAAGTAAATTTGAAGATGTCCATTCTATCGGTTCACTGGTGGGAGTCTTTAGTATGAAATGCATACAATATTGCATTCTAATTGATTCTTAGAAGAATTTTGTTGATGTTTCGAAGGAGGATTACTATCCTCTTCATAACATCAAAGATGAATAAATCAAATTCTACCAATTTCACTAGTGCAAAGAGTATTCAATGGAAGGCTACAATAATGAGTCCCATGATGACCTCTAATGCCTATGTGAGAACTTGACTAAACAACACATAAGGTGTTGAAGTACATCAGTGGAATTTCATCTCATATCCATAAAAAGATAAATTTTTTGACTTCTAACACTTTAGGTCAAGTTTATCACAATGCCAATAAGATTGAAGTAAAGATAGAGTTGAATTAGTGTCTCACCTTTACATCAAATACCATGTGCAAGAGCCATCCCACACACAACTCCTCAGCTCAGCCTCATGCATAGAAGAAGAATGATTTTCACAAAGGAGAGTAGGATAAAAAAGATACACAAAACTTGAAGACTATTATACCATCTACTTCAGACAAAAGAAATAAGTCTAGTTAAAAGTGGTACCATTAACATTTCTCACACACCCATGGAGACTCTAAATGTTGTGCACAAAAATCCTTGCTTGCATAGACTACATATAGTATTTTGTATATGGATGAAAATGATTTAGATTCCATTTATTTGAGTACCAATGCCTTTATCATAGACATATTTGAGGAGTGAGAACACCTCTTATACACCAATTTGGGTAAAATGTTTTCCTCTTCATGTAATAATTGATAGTGGAAGTGAGAAGAACATCATCATGCAAGGCACAACCCAATTCCTTAAGCCTTTTCACTACTATGCACTATAATACATACTCCTTAGGGTGGATTTAGTATGGGAATGGTATACAAGTCTAATGATAATTCATTTTTAAATACAAAGGCAACCCTATGGAGGACATCATCACTTCTGAAATTGCACCTTTAAAAGTATGTGACATCTTGTTTGGGAGACCATATTTTTATGACTAAGATTAGGGGAATATTTTTTCATGCCTTTGATCTAGTCCAAGAGGTTTTTAATTCATGATAATAGGTATCAATTCTTTATCATGATTTTATTGAGTCTACAATAGTATATGCAGAGATGTTAGGACCCATCCTTCTTGGGTGTGAGGACTATCAGACTCCCACAAGGATAAGTTATAGGCCTGATCTCACCTAGTCAAGGATTTATTATATTTTTAATTAGACTTCATTCTTATTATAATTTACACTTTTATATAAAGGGATATTTAGAACATGGTATCATAAAACTAAATATTTACATTTTTTTACTACATAATGTGTTGGAAGATATTTGGGCTCTACGAATACTTTTTTGTGTGGTTTTAGTAACTTGTATATCTATTTATACTAAAATTTTATTTGTGTTGTGGGAATTACCAATGATTTCTTTATTTCACATGGAAGTGTCTCAATATGGACCATGAGTAACACAAAATACTGCATGTATGATATAATTTTTACAACATTATTTCACAAATAGCAAGGTTGAATTTCATCTTTGGATATGATTCTAAGAGGTTAAAGAAGAGATATTTCACATGAATATTACATCATTATGGTTTATATTGATATGCATCATCTCAGTCGTACAAATATTGTCTCCCTAAAAATATGTCAAAAACCTCTATAGGTACAATGCCACAAGTGATGATGTCCTCCATAGACTTGAATTTATACTAGAATGTACTTTATCATCAAACCTATATACCCTTCCCCTACTGAAGCCACCCCAAGGAGTATGTATTAGAATGCATAGTATTTTAAAGGCCTTGGAGCTAGGATATGCCTTAAAATATGATGTCATTTTGACTTCCAATGTCAATGATTACATGAAGTGGTTAATCCTCCACCCAAAACTTAGTTTGGAAGAGGTGTTATCATTTTTTAGAGGTGTATATGGTAGTTAAAGTATAGTGCTCATACAAGTGGAATTTGGACCAATGTCATCTATCTACATGGGACTAGATGTAGACTACGCAAGAAAGGATTATCACATGAAATATTCTAATTTTTCATGGGCATGTGAATTATGTTTATATCACTACTTGTCACCAAAATTATTCTTGCCTTTGTCTCAAGTAAAAGGTGCAAGAGCCTTCAAATTTTTTACATTATTATTAGCCTACTTTCATTTGAAAAAAATGTTATGCTTTTAACATCATTATTATTAGATATGGGTAAAAATAAAGAAGATTTTTTATAGAGGTCAAAAATCTAAAACTAAAATTGGGACATAAAAGGGGGCCCAATCCCCATAAAAACAAGCCAAAATGAGAATAAGAAAAATTAAACACAATAAAAAAGAGAATTCTAATATTGCACAAATCCTTGCATTCCTATTACCCCTATAGTTCTTGTCCAACTTAATGAACAAACCCACTAAACTAGTCAACTACTTGATAAGGTCATGTTTTTTTAATTTTAAATTTTAAAAAAGTGTAATTATCACTTATATTTTTTAATTTTTAATTGAAAGTATACATTTTAGATTAAATTTTTTTAATTGAAAATATACATTTTAGATTAAATAATATGTGCTTGGCCCAAAAACACACTAAACAAAAAATACAAATTTTCTTTGCTACAAGAGAGTCTTATAATTTGCATGATATTATTGTTAAGACTCCAAGGGTTTGAAGAGTACACCCAATAGTAAATACCATTCATCTAAAATAATTAATTAAAGAGTACACCCAATATTAGACTATGCAAGCAAGGATTTTCACACACAACATTTTTATTTGTGATGGGTGTGTGAGCAATGTCGATGGAACCACTTGTCACCAGAATTTTTTGTTCCTTTATCTGAAGTAAAAGGTGTTAGAGCCTTTGAGTTTTTTGTATCCTTACTAGCCTACTTTCCTTTGTGAAAAATGGCATGCTTCTATGTAAGAGGTTGAGATGAGGAGTTATGCATGGGTTGGATCTTTCACATAAAATTGGATGAAGAGGTAAGACGTTGCTTTATCTTTTCCTTGGCTTCAATCTTGGAAGCGTTGTGGTAAGCTTTCCATAGAGTGTTATAAGTAAAAAAATATTTTTTTTTAAGGATAAAAGGTAAAATTATATTTATATACTTAAACACATTATGTTTTTTAGTCAAGCTCTCATGCATGCATGTGGTTAAGTCATGGAACTCATTGGTGTAGTCTTTCCCTGATTTTTTCTTGTGTTGGCATGTAGAACTTGATGTATTCATCCTCAAAATGATAGAGAGGATAATAATCATCCTTCATCATGTTGATAAAAAAATTTAAAGGGTAACTTTGAATGGTATAAATGTTTTAGTGTGTGGTAAATCCATGTGTCAATATCCTCTTATCTTTCACTATTTTAAAAAGATACGGAGTTTGTAAAATTAATTTTTGGCACATCTATAATTCCTAAAAATGTCATAAATCAATACATAAATCCCCAAAACCTAAAAAATAACCATTAGTTTTCCAAAAGTATATGTTAAATGTAAAATTTACACTCAAATAACTTTATATTCAATACTAAAATTCTAAGAGCTAAGTACTTAGCAAATTAGATTTTGTAAAAATATCTTCTAAATGGTGACTCCTATAGCTTTGGAATTAGTTTTTGAAGACCAAAAGTGGCCCCAATTTATTATATTTAGTAAAATAAATTTAAAATACTAGAATAATTAAATATTTATTTTACTAAATGTACATCT
>JARHVA010000307.1:3612500-3617500 GCA_037957365.1 Torreya grandis
AAGGATTGTCACATGAAATATTATAATTTATCATGGGTGTGTGAATGATGTCGATGGAACTACTTGTCACAAAAATTATTCTTTCCTTTGTCTGAAGGAGAATGTGCAAGAGCCTTTATGTTTTGTGCATCATTCTTAGCTTGTTTTCCTTTGAAAAAAATGTTATGATTTTGTATAGGAGGATAATATGAAAAATTATGTATGGGATAGATCTTGTTCATGGTATTGGATGAAAAGGTGAGATGTTACTTCATATTTCCCTTGTCTTTAATCTTGGAAGAATTATGATAAACTTCCCTAGAGTGTCATAATTCAAAAAATCTATCCTTACAAGGATACAAGGTGAAATTCCATTGATATACTTTAACACCATATGTTTTTTATGCAAGCTCACATATAGGTGTGTGGTTTAGTCATAGAAATCAGTGGTGTAGTCTTCCATTGACTTATTCTTATGCTGATGCAATTGGTGAAACTTGATGTATTCATCCTCAAAGTGGTCGAGAGTATAGTACTCCCCCTTCAACTTGTTAACAAAAGTTTTTAGAGAGTGACTTTAAATGGTTTAAATATTATCATGTATGGAAAATTTATGTGTAAATATCCTCTTAGATTTCACTATTTAAAAAATATATGAAGTTTGTAAAATTAATTTTTGGCACAACTATAACTCCTAAAAATGTCAAAAACCAATCTAGAAGGCCTAGAAACCTTCAAAATGACCATTAGTTCTCCCAAAATAGAGGTTGGATGTAAAATTTACACCTAAAGAACCTTAAGTTCAATATTAAAATTTTAAAAAACTAAGTACTGACCAAATTGGATTTTGAAATATATCTTCTAAATAATAACTCATATAGATTTGGGATCAATTTTAGAAGATCCTAATTGGCCATAATTTATTATATTTATTAAAATAAATTTAAGGTAATAATTAAATGTCTATTTTACTAATTATACATCTACTAAAAACATATCAAATATTATGATATACACTATAGAGAGCATCCACACTTTGCACTACATAGGGTGCATGCCCTTTGCAAAACATATGGTCCATGACCTTTATAAAGGGTGCACACCCTTTGAAATATATAGGGTGTGTGCCCTTTGCAATACATAAATCATGTACCCTTTATAATGCAAATGGTGTGCACCATTTATTTTAACTTTTTAGTGTGTTTCCCTCCAAAATAACCATGGTTTTAGGTTTGCAGGATCCACACCAACACTCAAACCCGCACTAGCCTAACTCACATGACATTTTCTAAATTTGTAAGTTTTTTTTTCCTTTGCAAACATGTTTAAGTACTAAGATTTATTTATTTATTTTTTAAAAATGAGTTTGTAGAGGAGAGAGCATATATTTTAAATATATAATTTTTTAATGTTAAATTATTATTTCTAATTATTACTTAATTTCTATACAACATACCTCATTATGGTTTATACATATATATATTTATAAATAAATTTATAATTTTTAAATCATTGACATTTTTTTTATAAAACATATATCTCAAAAATTTACACATCATTGGTTATGCTTTAAAAAAAAAATTAAGTTAAGGTCGAAAAGTTGTGTCTACACACTTGTAGTTTTAATTTGAGATCTTTCTTTACTTTTAAAATATATTAACTAAAAAAACAATAAAAATTATTCTCAACAATCTTTGATATTTTCTCTATCCATATATGTGATTATATACAAAAAAATCATCTATTTACTCTAAAAAATTGTGTTTGTACACGTAGTCTGGCTATTTTTTAACAAAACAATATTCTCATTATCATGAATACATCAATTTCAAATACTTTTCTCATATATATATATATATATAGAAACTACATTCAAAATTCCAAAATTTATCTTCTTAGATTGTCACAAAAACCTTTGTCCAATTATCTCTAAAAGTCTCTTCAAGTTTAGGTATTGTTATTTTCATGGATAGGGCGGAGTGGCACTTTAATCCCCCCTTTATCCCCCATTACCATATGTCTACTTGCTACATATTTATACCAAAATAAGGTTGCATTAAAGGGCATATAGATCTAGCATTAATTATATTAGGGAGAGAAGGGTTACATCAATGGATCATAGATTTAGATGACTGGGCAAACATATTTTCTTAGAGAAGATAAATTCATATACCTCTAATGTTGATGAAGCATCCTAAAAAATTTATAACATCTAAGATTTGTATGGTTATATTCATAAGCTAATTTCTAAATTCAACCAAAATTGCCATATTTGGTCATACAAAAGTGACTTGACCACTATGGGTGGTGACAAAATTGGTATCATCAAAAAACACTTACATGCTTCTCAAGGAATCTTATGTACTTGTTCTAGAGTCTATTTTGTAGCATCTCAATCACTTATAAAACTCACATAAGTCATATTCAGATGCACATCTCTCTATGTCCATCTATTTCTAATTTAACAAGTTTATTAATCATTCTAAGTCTTTCAATTCTTAATTTTATCACTAGAGCAGCTTTGATTTACTAAATTCACTATATATGGTTATATCCCTTAATACCCTTATTTTACTTAATTTGTGTAGTGTTTTTAATACTTGTGTGCCCCTTTTGTAAAACACCTTTGTTATATCTATCCCAATTTATTTTACACATGACCCTTATTGATAACCCCCAACTACTTTCTAAAATGACATTTTTATATATTATATTCTACCTTTTACCTATTTATAAACTTGTTTTTGTTTAAAACCTATTTCCAAACCTAATATAACATACACAGATAAGGAAGAATACCATGCAAAACATGTGTAAAATAAGTGTATAATGACAAAATAAAGAAATCATAAAAGCTAAAAAGTATTTGATAATATCAAGCCTACTCTTAATGAAAAGTTTAATTAAGATAAACAAGTACCAAAATTAAGTAATGAACAAAGCATCTATAGAGAGAGGCTAACAACTTGGTAGAAATATAAGGTGAAAGGGATTGGTAACAATGTAATTGAAAGGGGTATGTGTGAAGTTGATGAAGGAAACACATGGGAGAGAAAGGGGGCAGTAATATAGGGCTAAAGGCTTAGTAAGTCAAGCATGTTAAGTTGTAACCGAAGCAACAACACCATAATCATACATAAAAAGTGATAAATTTTAATAATTTTAAGTGTCATTATAGAAGTAAAAGGAAAGCAAGGTCACAAGGACCTGTAAATTTTAAAATCATACATTTAAATATTATTTTTATATTTACACATTAAGGCATTTTTTATCGATCAATTAATTTTAGATAATTTTTTAATATTAAATTTTATTAATAATTATTTTTATAAAAAAATATTTGCACTTTTTTTTATCCCAATAATTGTGGTATGTGAAAAATCTAATATAAGAAGCTTAACATTGATATCTTTTGGCATTTTTCAAATGTGTGTGTGTGTGTGTGTGTGTGTATATATATATATATATATATATATATATATATATATATATATATATATATATATATATATATATTTGAAAAATGCCAAAAGATATCAATGTTAAGCTTCTTATATTAGATTTTTCACATACCACAATTATTTATTAAAAATTTTCACAAATTTCTCAATGGCTGGTGAGAAATCATGTTAATCTAAATACACAATGCATTAAGTTTAAAATAATTTTTCTAGAAAAAAAGATCTAAACTCTATCGTATGGTCAAAATATTATGATTTTCGATTGAATTCTTGAAAAAAAAATTAAATAAAAATTAAATCCAAGTAATGGTCAAATAGACATCAAATTTAAGGTTTAAATTAAAAGTGAACATATACTACATTACAATGAACTGTCTCACTCCTCCCCCCTCGGTCCCTCCCTTCGCCCCACCCAAATGTTATTGTAAAACACCTCATATAAAATCATATATTAATATAAAATATATATTAACAATGAAATAATATAATAACATTATTATTATTATTATTATTAGTTTAAGCAATCTTATGCTTCTCTTTTTTCTTGTGTCCAATTTTTCTTCTTCTTGTTTGAGCTTGTTTGTATGGGGATTAGGCCCCCTATTGTGTCCCAGTTTTAGTTTTAGAGCTCTAACTTCTATAAAAACTATTATTTATTTTTACCATATTTAATAATAATAATAATATTATTATTATTATTATTATTATTGTTATTATTATTATTAAATATGGTAAAAATAAATAATAGTTTTTATAGAAGTTAGAGCTCTAAAACTAAAACTGGGACACAATAGGGGGCCTAATCCCCATACAAACAAGCCCAAACAAGAAGAAGAAAAATTGGACACAAGAAAAAAGAGAAGTATAAGATTGCTTAAACTCTTGCATTTATGTCACCCCTACATCTCTCCTCCAACTTAATGAATAAACCACTAGACTAGTCAATTGCTTGATAAAGTCATATTTTTATTTTTGAAATTTAAAAAAGTCTAATGATCACTTATATTTTTTAACTTTTAATTTAAAGTATAAATTTTAGATTAAATAATTTTTAATTAAAAGTATATACTTTAGATTAAATAATATAATACATGTTTATCCCAAAAACACAAAACAAAAAGCATAGTATTTCTTCATTATAATATAGTCTTATAGTTTGTGTGATATGGCCACCAAGACTCCAAGGGTTTTAAAGTACACCCAATAGTAAATATCATTCATCTAAAATAAATAAGTAAAGATTACACCCAAGAGTAGACTATGCAAGCAAGTATTATCACACAAAACATTATGAGTTATCATGGGTGAGTGAGCGATGTAGATGGAACCACTTGTCACCAAACTTATTTTTTCCTTTCTTTGAAGTAGAAGGTAGTGAAGCCTTTGAGTTTTTCGTATGCTTACTAGCCCACTTGCCTTTGTGAAAAATGTTATGCTTTTATGTAAGAGGTTGAGATGAGGATTTATTCATGGTTTGGATCTTACACACAATATTGGATGAAGAGGTGAGACATTGCTTCATCTTTTCCTTGGCTTCAATCTTGAAATCATTGTGATAAA